>JAGDQP010021973.1:0-31050 GCA_022664845.1 Lepisma saccharinum
GGAGCCGCCGAGAGGATGACATTGACTATTTTACATATAAATCACACACATATACGTACTTGTTCTTTTTAAAAAATCCCAGCCATCGTATTTCATGCATTCACCGAATCATTTAGGCTTCCTTCTATAACTCTGCGACTGACACGGAAGCTGTCTTTTACGTAGAGTGTCTGAAAGACGTCATCTTATCTTAAGCACCTCAAACTAGCCATTTCGTAGTTTGAGTATGACGCTTACATATCCGAATACTTACTTCTTACTTTGTCTTGTAGTTTTGTTTCTTTTTCAAGGTTTCTTTTGTGCGTATTTATCTTATCTAGTTCCAAGTTCCTAAGTGGTTCATTGAACGGCAGAGTTTAAACTATAGGTACCAAAGACTATAGGTTCCATCTAATAGAGAATGAAAGGTAATTATTGAGTCTGTGGACAATGATAGCGACCAGATTGCTTATCAGTTGTTGATAGTTTGTTCTACATATTACACCTGACTTGCTGAGAATAATTGATGTAGAGGTGGAGTTGGTGAGGGAGTTTCATCACCGAATAAAATAGTGGTATGTGGTTGCCTGATATTCTGAATAGATTTCAAAATTGGAATAACCATCTGTCGAAAATTTACAATATTGTGGTTGATAAATGGCTCTTAAATTGTGATTTTGTGATATGAGAATACAGAACGCCAAAGCTTAGATCTATGCTGATTGAATTGTAAGAAAAATGCTTCGCAGAACATTATTTAATTCTATGATATGTGATTTATAAAATGTCTCAATGAACTTCCTTGAATGCTCCACTATATGCGGAAGTTGTTGGTTGAAATCTAAGTCATGACTTATCGTGACGTTTTCTTTAGCCTCGATTATGAAGGAGTATATGGTAGTTAGAAGCTCACCAGCGAGTTTATGTTGTTTTTTTTTTTTATACACATTCAGATCCTAACTCATATTACCGCCGAAATGAAAACAGATGAAGAAAAACTGTAAATTCGCGTTTAGATGCATTGATTTATGAACCAGATTTTCATTAAGTAAGGCTCACAAATCAAGGTATCTGAACCGAAATTTGGAGTCGGTTTCTGTCCACATCGGTTTTCGTTTCGGCGCTAACGTAGGTTAGAGTCTGAGCGCATATAATATAAGAATAAAGGAAAGTTTTAACCTGACTTTTGATACGCCCTGTACTAATTATTATAAAGAAAGTGTTACTTGGCTATAAACCGCAGATAAGTTATTGACTTAAAATCTGAAGCCAGTTGGTTACGTTGACACACCAACCTGCGTCTAGTGACAGACAAGCCATCATTAAGAGATCCAGAAAATAGGAGGCAGTTAAAAGCGATATTTTAATATTTTATATTTTTGGTGTGTTCAAATATAGTCTTCATCTTAAAGGTAACTTTTCGGGCTTTTCTTTCAAAAACTAAAAAAAAAATCATTGGAATAGAAGTTTATTTAAGGACAGATTTCAGCATATAGAAGTTGTTTTCTTAAGCACTGAACCTTAAAAAAAAACGAAAACCGAGATTTTCTTTAAATAAAAAATTAGTGTTTCGTGAGGAAATACAGGAATTTGATTTTTCGAGCCAACGAAAACACGTAACGCTTTCAAACAACAACACAACATAGGATTTTAATATTAGTTGTCATTCAATAAAAAGAATCGAGAAAACGATTATAGTTATATGATTAGTTTGCTGTTTAATTTCGTCATTCGGGTTAAGCGGACCACAAACATTAAATAAACAATCAGTTATATCTAATGTATCACAGAACTTCTTCGAATTCTTTGTTGTTTTTTTTCCAAGATCTCCAAAACTGTTACAGCATTCTGTTTTACGGTCTCTATTATATCTTTGTCATGATACTGTTGATTGAGGTGTGACTCGAAGGGAAGTCTATGATTCTAACAATCCTGGAAATGGTCAACCGATGACAGTTTTCCATTGCCTTTCATGTCCTAAAAATCTAAATACAGAACCAACAGTTTAATTGAGTATTTCGAATATCGCAAAGACATCAAACTCAGAAACCCTTAATTACACACCGAACAGAGAGATTGTTTGTCCACCGAGGCAATAACTATAAAGCAAAACATTTCTATAAGGAAAACAAATCCCACATTTAATAACTTTTATACCAATCGTGCGTATTATTTTCAGGTATAAATAACGCAACTCTACTGGCGTATAATCTGCAGTTATCCTCCTTGTATAATCATCTGGGCCCTCTTTATTCAAACGTGTAGAAAACAGATTTATTTTTCATCTTTAGGGAGACAGAAGACAGTCAAGAAAATTTCGTCGATTTAACTTAAAACGTATTGAATTTAAAGAGTCCCAACCCAGATAGCATCACAACTTGCAACAAGGTTGCCCGTGACTTGCATTAAGCTTGTCAAATTTGATACCGTGTTCAATTTAATAAACAAATACGAAACAAACTTGTTGGAACAACCCAAATGGCTTTATTGTTGTAACTAATCTCATTCAAGCCTGTTGAAACAAGCAATTATGCGAGGAAACTTAACAAATTTGTTATTGATTTAAATTTTGTTCCGTTGCGCTTTCGATGCCATGTCAGTGCCATGAAATCTCATCTCATCCCAGGATTGTTTCGTCGTAGGCGAATCTTCGCCAACCACAGGTGTCTCTTGCGAACTAAGTATAAACAGCTCTTGGAAAGCGAGTTAGAGCGTGTGATTCCGCGGTCTGGCGACTACAGCATCAGATTAGTGTCCCAATAAACCTCGGTTCGATTCCCACCCAGGGCGTTGTTTTTATGTTTTTAAAGAAATATATAATTTTTTTCTTGCCCTGTCAAGGTTATTTCAACTTTGATTCTTGTAAACTAGACTGCTTCATTCAATCTTGTTTAAACCTTCTTGGCTTGATCTGCTAAGCTTGCGTTAAGCTGTCACACTTAACAGTAAGTTTTATTCACTTTTGAGTCAGGTCGACATTGCTATGTGGGAATTCTATCCGTAATCCTTTACTATCATTGAAATGTAATAGATATGTTAATGTATGATAAGCACATTGCAGGCATACCATCAAGAAGTATTGAAAACACTTTCACAATTACTATCCCCGGAAGAGTATTTGCTGAGGGACTTCATCCCACCAACTCGTGATGGACCTAGGCCGTAGCGGTCTCTACATACCACAACTGTAAACTAAAATTAATACAACGACTAAGGAGTATTGCACTCCCAAAAAAAGATTAGCGAAGTTATTGTTTACTTAAAATTTAAAATCGTAAATATTACCACACAAAGTCATACAGAGAACCATTTGTAAATAGCTACCTAGTACGCATTTCCTTTTGCTTTCGAGGAAGTTTCTTACTAAAGATGTCGCTAAACTCAATAGCTTATTTTCTTAAAGATTCTGGTAAACTGAAGATCTATGATTAATTTACCATTTCCTCTTAACTTAAATATGGCACTACGAACCAGCCATAACCTTAAATTCGTTAGCATGTTTAAGAAAAATGGGCTATTACGCTGAGAGACATCTAGTGGCAAGGCAAGAGACTTCTTCGAAGTCAGAAATACGTAGCTTTTTTTTATGAATACAGAATAAATCTATGCGGTATTACATTTTACATCTCAAGAAGTACCTGACTTTACCACTTTTAATTTGTGAATTCAAGCCGAAACCTTTACCTTGGAAGCTAATCGCATATGGTCTTCAACGACAACTACCGTATTTAAATCCCAGTTTTTAGATAGCTTCTTAAATAGAATAATAGATGGCTCTGTTAACTACAATATTTTTTTTTTCATACAGTATCTATTGCAAAGAAAGTATTATTAAAGATAATTACTATTTTAGTAAAAATTTTGAGGTTCATATCGAGATAAGTGAAATAGTAGGGAATTATCATTAATTTCTTCATTTTATATCTCCACTGTTACAAAACCTACGGTCAACCTCGAATAGAAAAAATATATAATACATATTACAAACAATAAAACAAACTTATATTAATTGAAAGTCGATTGTCTGTCATAAACATTTGTCAATAGTAAGTAAAAATTCCATACTTTACTTTCCTGGAATACATTAATAATGCTTACAGTCGCGTCAGCTATAGTGAGACTGATATTTCATTTTTAATACTTTTACGCCAAGTTGATAAAGTAATTCGACCTGTATTTCCTCTACGACGTAAGAGCAGAACAAATAATGCCCATCAATTCTTACAGCTTCCATTAACAGAAAGTTATGAGTTCAGGAGTATTTCCCAGCATTCATTCATGAGATTCTATGACGTCATTCGACGTATCTGTGTGCGTCAAAAAGATCATGAACACGAGCAACTCTTTGCTGGAGGTGTACGATTAGTGTCTTGTCCACAATTCAACCTACATCCGCTCTGTGGGAGCTGTTCGCGCCTTGTATTCTTTGTGGTATGTGTTATTTGACAACTGTGAATTAATTACGTTGAATTATTATGGTCAATAATTATCATCTAAGGTTAGACAAATTGTTTCAGTATTCATTACTAGTGTTCTACTCAAAGTAGAATTTAGCCCTCTACGTTCGTCACGATTTTGCTTTAACCTACTTCTCCTCATTAATATTCTTTTAAAAAATGTGTTCAGTTTCTTCCTCTTCCTCTTTACTCTTCAACCACAGATTCAATGGCAGCCGTCAGTGTACACCAATGCCCTAACTAGTTTCATTTTCTCTTCTGTATTCTCTACTATATTGTTCGTCTTTTATTCATTACCTTCATCACTTGTTCATCATATATTCTTTATTTTATCCAACTTTTTTCTTTCATCTCCACATTTAGAAGACTTCCGATTTTCTTTTATTGCTCATGCGTAGCATTTCCTCTTCATATAACATAATATGCTTTAAAAGCATTTAATTACTCTCTCCTTAAACTTTATGTTCATCAGTTCAGAGAGAAGATTCTTCTTCTTATAAATGAATCATCTGTCATTTGTTAGTCTCGACTTCATTTCTTTTTTTAATTTCTATATTTTATTTTATAACACTTCCCATTTACATGAAGTTGAATACCTCTTCTACTTTTATTCTTTTCTCATTGTAATATTTACTTTTCTTTAATTTGTATTCGTCGTGTTCATTCTTATTCCATTTTTGTCACAGATTCTTTTTATCATTTCTATCATTGTGAAATGTTTCATTATCTACAACCATATCGTCTAGAAATCTGATACATCTGATTTTTCTCCACTTCCCTCTGTCGGTGTTAAAACATCTTGTTACTACAGTATCTTATAAATGAAGAATTATTTTCAAAATGTTACTTGTGCAACCCCCCCCCCTCTTTTTTTAAAAAAAAAATCGCGATATTGATTCCTTTTGATATGTATGCACAATTTCTCCTTCATTTCCTGTTTTGACTTGCTTTCGAACCTTGGTTACTTACCAAGGGAAATCATCCCTCTGATATGTGGCGGGCTTAAGCCATATCTCTTTTTCTTTTTTGCCTCTCTGGCTCATAAAGGTATTTGAAAAAATAAAACTATTTGAAATTTTCGTTTCATCGCCCTTGGCGCCATAATTAACTTTTCATGCATGGTATATTTCATAAAATTAGAGTCGAATTATGCATTGAAAAATGAAAACTTTTTGCAACATTAGTAAATAATATGGTGTATTCGGAAAACACCATGTTCCATTTCAAAATTTCAACTTTTGGTCTGGATAGCCCGGCCGATTAGTAGTGCCGGAAGTTACAATACAAATATAACCATTCGATTTAATTATCTAAAGGTTTGTTATTTTTTTAATACAAAACCAATTCCCTTCATTTTAAAAAGGGGTGTACGGATGGTCTCAGACAACCTGTATATAATTGGAACTAAAATTATACTAATTTTATGTCATAATGTGAACTCCACGGACCTCCTCTTAAATAATTCCCTGACATTTTTATCAGAACGTTAATGGCTTAAAGACCAAACAAAACGAATAACTTTTGTTTGAATATTGTGTGCAATAACTTTAATATTACCAGGTGTGTAAATATGAAACCGGAATTTGTGCATAGACGGTGTTAGCTATCACTGTGGTTACCGTAAAACTGCGTCCTTGGCGCCACTTGCTTGTTTTGACTGCTAATAACGATTTGCAACTCACAACCAAACAAGTTTCATGTCATAGTGTAGTGTTTAATAGCGTTCAACATGGCTCATTTTGTACCTACAAACTACGATGTGCTGACAGCATTCATTTTTTGTTACCATTTGAAGAAAACTGCTGCAGAATCGCAACGCATGCTTGTCGAAGCTTACGGTGATCATGCTCTTGGTAAGTCACAGTGCTACGCGTGGTTTACAAAATTTAAAAGTGGCGATTTTGACGTGAGAAATGAAGAACCTGGAATACCACCGAAAAACTTTGCAGACAGCGAATTGCAAGCTTTGTTGGATGAGGATGACGCTCAAACGCAACAACAACTCGCGGATCAATTAAATGTGACACGAAAAGCAGTTTCCATACGTTTAAAAGCCATGGGCAAGATTCAGAAAGTGGGAAAATGGGTTTCACATGCATTAACTGAACGACAGCAGGAAAACCGAAAAACCACTTGCGAAATTCTGCTCGCCAGGTACAAAAGGAAATCATTTCTCCATCGAATTGTGACTGGTGACGAAACGTGGATCTATTTCGAGAATCCTAAGCATAAAAGATCATGAGTAGCTCCAGGAGAACCGGCGACATCGACTGCAAGACCAAATCGCTATGAACGGAATACAATGCTTTGTGTTTGGTGGAATCAGAAGGGAGTGATCTATTATGAACTGCTGAAACCTGGAGAAACCGTTAATACCCAACGTTACCGACAATAAATGATCGATTTGCATCAAGCTTTGCGTGAAAAACGACCAGAATATGACCAAAGACAACATAAAGTGATTATGTTTCACTATAATGCACCCATCCCACACAGCAAAACCGGTCAAGGAAACTATTGTGACGTTTGGCTGAGAAATCCTTCCGCATGCGGCTTATTCATATGACTTGGTGCCTTCCTATTTTCACTTATTTGCATCCATGGGACACGCACTTGCTGACCAGCGCTTCACATCTTACGAAAATGTGCGAAAATGGCTTGATGACTGGTTTGCAGCACAAGAGGCACAGTTTTTATGGTCTGGCATCCACACATTGCCGGAACGGTGGCAGAAATGTATCGCTAGCGATGGCCAATACTTCGAATAAAATAGTTCTTAGCATTGTCATCCAATCACTGTGTCTTTTCTGTGCATAAATTCTGGTTTCATATTTACGCACCTGGTATAGCAATAACTGAAACCTGGCTAAATGAAGGAGTACAGAACGCAGAATTAATTGATGATAGGATTGAATTTATTTTTAAGGCCTTTAGGCAACTATGGCTCAGGCCGCTAATTAATTGATGATAGATACACCATTTACAGTAAAGATAGAAAATTTCATATTTGGAAACTTGGATGGAGGAGGTGTATTATTAGCAATTAAAAATAAGTCTGCTTCTTTTAGATTAGAAAAATATGAATTATATAGCAATGAAGATTTATGGGTACAAATACAATTGTCAGAAGCGGAAAAAATACTTGTTTGTAAAATTTATTTTCCTCCGGATACTGACAATGACAGATACATAGACTTTTTAAAGAACATGGAATTAATTAGTAAGGATAATCTATTTGAAAGAACAATAATATTAGAAGATCTAAATCTAAAATCTATAACGGACTATTTAAGTGGGAATTATTCAATTTTATTAACGTAATGTGAAGAAAAGATTATAGAAATTATAAATATTTTAAATATGACATAACTAAATAACGTGAGAAATTCAAATAATAGAATACTTGATAAAATCTTAATCAATGTCCAGAATGTAAGAGTATTTTCATCAAGTACAAATTTAGTTACTGAGAATGGTCATCATCCTATTTTATTAATGGAAGTTGACTTTTACAAACCAAAAAAAATAGCCTATGAACCTGGTGATATGACATATTTTTTTCTAAATGCAATTTTATGAAGCTCTACCAAGAATTGAATGAGACAGATTGGAAACAGGTGTACAAGACCGACCACCCAGGTACTGCAGTTGAATGCTTTTATAATGAACTATATCAAATTATTGATAAATGTATTCCAAAAATTAAAAAGAGGAAAATGTATCCTCCCTGTTTTAACGGTGAAATAATAAAAGAATTAAAATTAGAAAATAAACTTAGGAAATAAATCAAAGAACTAGGTTTTATTCTGATTTTATTAACTACTCGGAATGTTAAACATAATATAAAAATTAAATTTCGGAGATAACAACCAAGAAATTGAGGAATGTATAGATATTGAGCCTAAAACATTTTGGAAGTACATTAAAATATGAAAAAGCCAAAAATTAACCAACAAGTTTTAGAATAGAAGGGTAAACTCTATGTAGATGACCGTTCGAAATCGGTACCATTCGCTGATTTATTTTCAATTTGTTTATTCTTCATGAGACTTTAATATGATTATTAATGACATAAATAAAACTGAAATATTGCACAGTAATGAACAACTAGTAATAAATGAAATTCCGAAAGAGAAGTAGGAGAAGCTGTCAATCAAATAAAAGGGAAAAATCCATCAGTCACGATGGTATATCTTCGTATACTTTTAAGGTTGCAAGAATAGCCTTATAAAACCATTAACGTATATATATATATATATATATATATATATATATATATATCTTTAAAAACCTCAAAATTCCCTAGTAAATTTAAAATAGCTGCAGTATGTCCAATTCCAAAAAAATAATACAACTAAAAATTTAACTGATGATAGATCTATAATCCTTATACCTACACCGTCCAAAATATTTGAAAGTATATTGTATAAACATATATACAATGATGTTCGTCTTAATCTTTCAGATGTGCAGTTTGGTTTTAGGAATAATAGATCAACAATCTCAAATTTTCTTAATTTAACCCAAACAATCTTTGAAGTATATAAAAAAAAAGTCAACTAGATGTAGTTTATAAAGATTTTAGAAAAGCATTTGATTTAGTTGATCACGAAATTCTTCTTAAAAAGCTTAGGACGTAGGATTAACCAACCGATAAATTAATTTATTTTTTATTCATATCTTTCTGGTAAAACACAATATGTAAAATACAACAATTATAAATCTAAGGAATATCAGATTTATTCTGGAGTTCCACAAGGTTCTAATTTAGGACCACTATTGTTGTTATTAGTGATTAATGATCTACCTGAAGTTATTAAGCACCCTTCTTGTCCGATGTTTGCCGATGATACTAAGTTGTATAAGGAAATAAAAGCATTAGAGGGATTGTATTGACTTGCAGAAGGACCTTAATTTATTGTTAGACTGATGTCAAGAAAATAAAATACAAGTTAATGCAAATAAAGGCAGTTCAATGACATACTCTCTGCTTAGAACAACAATCCAATATGACTATACCTTGAGAAGTACGGTCTTAGAAGAAAATGAAATATATCAAAGATCTACGGGTGTGGATCGATGAAAATATCGAATTTGACTTTCATATTAATCAGAAAGTTAACGAAGCATTTAGAATGTTAGGCTTATAAGAAGAATGTCAATAAAGTTCATGAAAACTGAAACAATTTCTAAGCTATATACTACTCTGGTACCCTCCAAAGTCGAATATGCAAATATTGTATGGTCTCCAAACTGCAAAATCCTAAATTGTAAAATAGAGAAAGGGCAAAAGAAATTCTTCAAATATTTGAAATATAAGAACAACGCTTTCAAAAATGGAGCTAATTTAATATACAAAGGAAATTACGATGTTGATTTAAAAAAAATTAAAATGATTTCACTTGAAAATCGAAGAACATTGTGTACAATCATATAACTTAAGAAACTATTACAAAACAAAGAAGACAATGCTGAAATGTTGAATAAATTAAGCTTTTACTGTCGTGGAAAAAAATTAAGAAAACGAACTTTGTTTCTTCTCCCAAATTCTAGAATTGAGTTGTATAAGAATTCACCCTTATATAGATTTAATATGGCAGAAAGGGAACTGGATGAAATAGGGCTAGATATTTTCCAAACAAATTCAAATAAATTACGAAACGACGTAATAAATTTATATTTAGAAAATGGATGAAAAATATTTGTAACAACAAACATTTATATTAAATTATTCTTATGTATAGTAAGAAGGTATTTTACACGTTTGTATTGTAAAATTAAATAAGTGTAGGCTTATATCAGTTCATAGTGAATGTTTGAAATGTACAAAGGTTTGTAAATATAAATTTATGAATCTGATATTTTTATGAGTTTGTAGTTGTAGTTTTTTTTTTTCTTTGAAATTTTTTGATAATTCAATAGACAATAATTAAGTATAAGAAATATGTATATTCACTGTAAATTCCGTAAATTGAATATATTTTGTACTTACTAGTTGCTATTTCTGTTGGTGTAAAGTACAATTAAATAAATAAGTTTCAGAAAAGGTCTTTGTTCTTGCCTCAGTATGTGTTTAGGAGAAATCAAGGGTACAGGGAAAGAAACGAAGAATATATATTTTTAAAAATGGACGAGTTTGCACTTGTAACACGTTACAAAATGACAGCTAATTGCTCAGAGAGTGTCAATCCAAAGTTGCAAATAATTACCAAGTTATAGCGGTTTTAAGAATCTGAAATACATGGGAGTAAATGAGAGAGAGTTGGACTTTAAAAATGCGTTATACGGGTTATCATCTTTCTTATTTTCATACAAATTACCTATACTCCTATATCAAATTACTTCATATCCTATCTATACTCCTACCTATATTTATAACAGTTGCTTCACAGTAGAAGCTTAGATATATTTAGTGAATTTATTGCATTACAAAATAATGTCCTAAACTTAAAAAGTTCATAACGAAATATATCATTAAACATAATCTTTTTTTATAACTTTAGTTGTTTGTATTGGCTTTGATACTTAAGTATTCGCCTCTTTTACAAACTTGCTTACATTTCTTGTCTATAACCGTATAATTAATTAATTTCTGTTTGTTTTTTCTAATCTCTTTCAGTGAATACAGGTGTCACTGTTTCGAAGGATTTCATGGCCAATTCTGTAGCTATGGTCCAATGTGTGATCCCATGAAAAACATTACCTATTGCAAGAATGGCGGAACATGCAGGTAAGCCTGTGTAATATTTTCTGGTATTGTAGACGTTTTATTGGCTGATAAGGATATGTTGTCGCTGAAATCAGAATCAAACGTAGTGCATCTGATAGAGGATGGTGAGATATTGAGAATACCAAAAGAAGGTGCGATGGACAAGGGGGCGGAGATAGTGGAGGGGGGGAGGCAAAACCTCGAAATTCACAGAAGTTAAATAAAGGATATATCCACGGTAATTCAGAAAATCCAAAAATTCGTATTTTATGCGTATTGGAGGCCCAATATCTTTGGTGAAATAAAATATAAAAATCTAGTTTTTTTTACATGTTATTCAGTTATATTAAGAGAATATATGGCAGAAATTTCAACTTTGACATTTGAGTTTGAACGGATTATTGATTTGTAAATTGGGGACTAAGAAAGCTCGTGCGAGCTTTGGAAGCCCAATACCTCTGGTGTCAAACCAGAGAGAAATATAGTAGGGTCCAGCTAATCCGAAAATCCGGATAAGCCGAACAGAGCCCAGGAAAATATGCCAAATTATTTTTAACTTTTAACTCAAGAGGGGAAAAGAAAATATTTTTTTTAATGTAAAAACGTGTATTTTGTATACAACGTACAAGAAAATGAACTCAAAATACAGAAGAGACGAATATGAATATGCGCGTCTGATACATAAAAATCGACGGTACAAGAGTCCATAGTATTTTCATAACTTGGCGGTTGCAGTTTCTTTTTTTCAGCCACCTTGAGGTACAGACGGAAATCACAGGAATAATTTTACCTGGTCTTTCTCTTTCTTCCGTTACCTTTTTGCCATTCCTCGGTGCTCTTATAAGTGGTCTTGAAAATATAACAGAAGCTGCCTGTATGGTTTCGACTTCCGAAATACGTAATGGCTGCCACAATGCAAGACGTCGTCACATCACAAAGGAACAAATTGTCTATATGACTACTGCATCATTCACGAATACTGTTGGGATTTTTCTGCTATAAAAATTAAACCACTCATTTACATTCTCCCTGTATATTACTTGCTCAATACCAAGTGTCACCGGTGCAGTTGCCAGGAGAGATTTAGTTACCTTGCAATATATTTTGAAGGTTGTCATTTCCTTTCAGAAGAATGCATCTATCGAAACAAACTAAGAACCTTGATGTTCTGATCTAGCACGTGACAAATTACGGCGACACACTGGTCATGCGCACATGGGCAGATACATCTGTGTGTTCATCATTAATCCCTAAATGACGGCTT
The DNA here is from genome assembly GCA_022664845.1 of Lepisma saccharinum. Classification (NCBI taxonomy): domain Eukaryota; kingdom Metazoa; phylum Arthropoda; class Insecta; order Zygentoma; family Lepismatidae; genus Lepisma; species Lepisma saccharinum. Next base: position 12,410 of record JAGDQP010021973.1, read on the forward strand.
GATTAATAAAACAACTAATAATATTTGGGACTACGGTGAAAGAAATTTACGATGGAGCTGACATTAGTTGGACTCAAGAACGCCAACCGAGAACCTCAGCCTTTGCTCAATTTGCTAGAAACTTCCTTTTTTCCTTCGATTCCAAATTCTTCATCCTCCTTTTGCTGTCAATAATGACTTCATCAAAATGCTACTGCAACGTCAGATTAGTTTAGCTAATCAACTGAATCAATTCGATAACGTTTTCCAAGATTAGCAGAGGAATCATTTGTTGATATGCTTCCTCCCAAAGTTAATTCTTGCATCCCCATGGCTTTAACGACATATGGAGCACATTGTACTGAATGCCTTTTGACCATGACCTGACGATTCCCTAAAGTAATTTGATCTTCGACAAGAAGAGATTATATATCATACTTTATCTGGAAAGAAGTGTAAGGGGACACTTGTGATAAGTGTTTGAACATTCATGTTCCGAAAGCCTTTGATAAACATAACAGCATTCACTGACCCACAGTTTCAAAATAAAGAACTTATTGATGTTGTAGATTCACTAGGTAAGTTTGCAGAAAAATTATGTAGATTATGAGTTGAAGCTAAGCTAGACCCTATGTGTAACTACACCAGATGATATTGTTTTTACTTGTGGTGCCAGCTGAGCTGGATGTTCAAGAAAGAATATAAACTTGCTTCACAGAAACTTGCCAAACTAGAGCAGGCTTAAGGAATCCCAATTATCTCTGGAGCATGTAGATTTTTTTCTGATTTCTAGGCCGAGTATACTCTTCTGAAGTTGGAAGATATTGACTGTTTCTAATTTCTGTTAACCAACTAAGAACTTCTGTTTACGACCATCATTGGATCGGAGCCGTTATCACTTCCAAATTTCATCATCACAACTGCTGGTTGTTGGATTCACTTCCGACTGTTCCGGTCAATTAACGACTCTCGTTTGTGAACCAAAGAATGCAATAATTTTATGGAAAAATCTGCCTGTTTCTTCAAGCTTACTTTTTTTTTAATAATTCTCTAATACGTTTCGCTCCATCCTTTTCCCCTTTATAAGATTCCATGGCAACAATAAATTGTATCATACACTCACAGTTTCCAATTCATCGTGAGAAATACGCTGCGCTTGTACTAGGGAAACAATTTGGAAAAAAATATTAAGTCATGACAATCCGACTGCTTCTGCGTATCTGTTTGCTGCGTGTTGGAAGTTCCAACTGTGCTTGCATTAATAAAATAAAAATAACTGGCTAATTTAAGATCGTTATTCGATCTCGTTTATTTTATGAAATGCTGATATGGCAATAGATTAAATTCATTATTATGGGACTAAAAACTAACGTTTAAAACAACGAAAAAGATTCGTAGTAGGCGCCTGGCGGCGCAGTGCAGCCTTCTGAGCCGGTGGGCCAGTACGTGCCTAGTAATCATTGTTCCTATTCTTTCGGCTGAAGTCGATACGTCAAAACACATTCGGACCAACTAAAATCAACTGAAGTAACGAACGTTCTAATAAGGGGACGTGAGGAATCTTGGGATTTTAGTAGAAAATGTTCTCCCTTCAAAATAAAAGAGAAAAGGTTTATGCATTTTCTGATATTTGCTGTCGTTCTCAAAATATAGAGGGTGCGACGAACTTTATAGACACCTCGTACAAGGATAGCGATTTAAATCTCGCAAACTTAATCACACACTACTATTTCTTCTTAGATATGTCTCTGCTTTTGTGGTTTCTTATCTATGGTGTAAAATTTAATAGCATTTTGTACTTTATGTTTGCCGTTAACAATATCCATCAGCTAAAATACCTTTCCTGTAGTACAATATTCTCAGAGACAAATATTGAACAAGCCGTAATGAAAATTAGTCACTGTATTGAACATTTCAATTACCTTTTAAATGTCCATAAAGATCATTTTCCTAATATTCTTCATAAACAATGAATCAAGTCTACAAGTTAGTGCAAAAAAGTTTGAATATTCTCAGTCCATTGACTTACTCAACTCAATCTCAGGATTCTGATCCATTTTCTCTGGTCAAAATTGATTTAAAAGCAATTAGTGTCATCATGTTGAAACAAATATATTATGTGTTTGCTCACCGTAACATATATTGAACGAAATCGCTGTCTAGAAACTGAAATTATATTCAAATTTGTTTATTTTGCCAGTAACCGCATTGATAAACATAAATATTCTTTTCTTTAGTTCACAATGGTTCGTGGTGTCCTCAAATCTTGCAACGTTAATTTAACTTATTTCCTGACGTCTTATAATGATGAAACATTGCACGGTGACGTATGTCGGGTGACAATACAATACCCCATTGTTACTTTCATATATTTATATATTTTAAGAGCATATTTTAATATTTTTTTTTAATATGGACCATAAATACTGGCCTGCAACGATGAAGAGTTTAACGGGTTGCAGAACACTTTAGGATTGGGTCACAAATCATTAGCTTGAGAAAAATTATTCGAACACCAAAGCAACTCTAAAAAAAAATAATAAAAACACTTTTTAAAGACATACTTTTCTTAAACAATTCGTACTAAAAAGTAAAAAAAAAAATGTATGATTAAAAATAAAAGCATGTGGCGCGCGAATTGGAGAATGTATAAAGGGACTGTAAATGAGAGCGCGCCCTATGCTTTTCTTTTTAATGATGCATAAGCAGAATTAGTTTTTCACTTTTAGTATGAGTTGTTTATAAAAAGTATGTCTTTAAAAAGTGCTTTTATTATATTTTTTTCCATTGAGTTGATTACTTTATTGGTGTAGTACACTTGTTTTATTGTACAGGTGAGTGTGGTGTAAATGTGAAATTTTGTGTACTATTTCTAACCCAAAACGTATTCTGATTTCTTAAGTAAATAAGTTTACTGATTTCTTTTATGGACGAACCTCCATAGCACTTGTCGAAATCAAAGTTCTTTTTCTCTTTTGCAATCACGTAGTCAGACAATTTTAATTTGTTCAAATGTGCTCTAGTAATAAACGATTGAAAATATTCATTGATGCGATGAATTGTTGATAAGTTGCCAATGCCCCAATGAAAAGGTAGAGGTGTGGGGAGATTCTGAAAATCAAAGCTACCGATCGCTTTCATGTTTCAAAGAGAAATCAATTTCGTTGGTACCCTACTCAGAGTTCCATTCCGTTTTTCCATTAAGTAACTCACGTTAGATGCTTTTGGTATATAAATAATGTTCTTACATTTTGTCTGCAAGATACGGTTTGATATATCTGGTTCGCTATGTGTATACACGTCAGAGAAAATAATTATTACGAAATCATAAAAAAAATGTATTTTCTCGAATTACTCTGCAAGTGTATTGTATACGTGAATGTAAGTGAAATAATTTTCCTAGAAATATAAAGCTTGTATCCCATGGGAATTTTTCCTCTACTTTCAGATTTCCTCATCTTCTTTTACGTTTCAGATGAAAAATAAATTTTCACATCGTCTTTCTTGTAAAAAAAAATCAACGAAAGCAAGAGAAAGCCAAAAAAAAAGAGAGTATCTGGTAACTTTAAATTTCACACAAATATGACGACGTACTTGTAATCAAAAGTGGTTTGTTGTGTATGGAAACTCATTTCGTTTGAGTGAATAAAAATGTTGTCTGAAAAGTAGAAATTTGCAAACAAACAAAAAGAAAAAAAGTATGAGAGAACTTGAACTAGAAAGATGTTGTTTGCAAGTCGATGTTTACTTCTATTTCTCTTGAGGAAAAAAGAAAAAAAAAGTATACCTACCTGGAAACTCAAAGATGAGAATCCACATGAATATAAATGTATTCATTTTCCAACGGTTTTGCTAAAGAAAAAAACCTCCCGGAAGAGCAACGGACCAGAAAGTTTGTTTGTGTTTTCCTTCAGGTCAGCGATTGCCAACAAAGCAATGTAAAAAATGCTTGTATTTCCTTTTATCTGCTCCAAGAGTGTGTTGAAAATGATGTAAATATTGATATTACTATGTTGAAGCCTTCTTGTATCTATAACTTAAGTTAATAAAAAATAGTCTGACAAAGCTATACGTATTACAAACTAGCGGATATACCCGTCCGTTGGTGCGGGGTGAATAAATTATGTTGGAAACACTGACAACTGGGACCCTTTTTAAAATTGGTTGACAATACTGCCAACTGCGTCGCTTGTAGTACTCCTATGATCTGTCTCAGTACCTAAATGCCAAGTTTGGTTATGGTAAACCCAATGGTATGGAAACATTTTGGAATCTTATTTGTTAGGTTTGCAACACTGACAGCTGCTGAACATACAACGCATGGAGTATCTGCATGGCTTGTGCCATTACTTAATGCGCATGAATATAAAATTTGATGTATATGAATGGATGTGTGTAGAGTTATTTAAAAAATACATTAGTATAAATTAAATTTTAATATAGGTTGGTAACACTGACAGATAAGGCACTTGAGGATGGAAACACCCGCAGTATTTTTCTATTGTATTGAATAATGTTTACAACAAGTTTGGTGCTGATATGTCCAACGGTATTGAAGTTATTTGGCAGTCATTTTTGAAAAAAGGTGGCAACACTAACAAGTGGGGAGTCATAAGGAACCCGCAATAACTCAATGACCTAGTCCAGTGCCTAACGAATCTGTATTCAAAATGTGGTGGAAATCAGTGCAGACGTGTAGATTTGTATATAAGAAACATACATACAGAAAGACATAAAAACTTTCAATTTTATATATAAGAAAACACACGCTAATCATAACAATCTAAGTGCATCTTCTTTAGATACACACTATTCGATGGTCTGTGAGATGCACTCACATAGCATTGAGCAGTCCTTGTCTGCAGAAGATGTTGATAGAGGGCTGAATTTGTATTCTTACTTTGTGTTTTTTGTGATCAAGTGTAGCGTATTACCATTGTCAGTGTATTTTAATTAACTCAAATACTGAATATTGCTCTTCGAGATGATCGATTGAGTGTTAATCATGAGATCTTTGGATTCGATCCTTGTTCTCGAGAATCGTCAGCTAGTCATCCAGATCGCAAGCTGTAACTATACCTCTGACATTTGACACGAGCAAAGTCTCTATTATATTACATCAAAAGATTACGTCACTCACATTCTGTTTCATATGTAATTCCTCTTCTTAAAGAAAAACACATAAATATTATTTATACGTATTTGACACTAGCTGATGTCACTTTCCTTTCAAAGCATAATAAAATACCCTTGTACCTTTGTACTGTTACGCTTATTGCATGTTACTAGCTGTTACATACCAGATACCACTTTTATTTCCAAATCATCCGAGTTTTTATTTCATACTAGCAAAACCTGTATTCTCTTGACATTATCTGACTCATCCGAATCGCAAGAGTCTTACTCGTTCCATTTACATCTCACACTAGTTGAGTCCGTATATTATTCTGTTAAATCCATTGTATTTTACTCTGAGGTCTAACTAACTAACTAACTAACTCTATGGCTTATGGAACTCGCAAGTTCATCGCCGCAGTAACAAATGTTCGCCATTGGATTACTCTGAGGTCACTTTAGTCAAATCACAAAGAGTCTTTCTTGTTATTGTTACATTTTCACACTAACTGAGCTTCTATTTTGTTAACATCTCATCTATTTGACACGAACTGAGACCACTATTCATTGAAATCACAGACGACTTTCTTGCCAGTTTTTATATCTCATATTAGCTGAGCCCTTATTCTGTTACAACTACTTAATTTGGTGATATTTTTTTTTTAACCAAAATTACTAAAGGTTTTACTTACACCTGTAATAATATTTCACACACAAACATTATATTACGTTTGTTAAGAATATAAAGGTTTCTGCGCTTCAAATTAACTCTTCCAGATCTCCAAAGCTCATTACTTCAATAACAGAGTATCTGAAGATCTTGTTTCTAAATGACAACAGTTCATAGTACTTCCAAATAACTGATGGCATTGTTCTTTACGAATGCAAGAGCTCCTTTCAGCTCTCTTCCATTTTGGTCTTAGCTTAATCGTTGACTTCAAATTGCATTTCTATTTCAAATCTATTTTATTTAATTTTTTATTCTATCATTTTCCATGGTGTCATACGATTAATGGCACAAAAATAATGTAGCTCGTATTGTGAGATGTACTCTTGAAGACTGAAAATGACACAAGTGTTAAAATCACTTATTCGATGTTAAAATGTTCGAATTACTAAATGTAACAACCAGCAAAAATCTAGAAGTTCCTAGACCACTGCAAATAGTACAAAATGGCGACGGAAGATGTAGTTACATGTTTTCAAGGCAGAGAGATCTTCCGTTTTCCTTCTCTCTTTGAACATGTAGTTTTTGACACATTCATCATTTTCGATTTCCAGTTCTCAATTTATCTTCCTTAACTAAATAAGACCGCAAACCAGATAAGTCCAAAAACTTTGTTTTAAAAAGGAAATTTGTGAAAACTGTCTGGAGTAGAACCTTATTACTTTGTGAATAAGTTATTTCTACTACCAAATATAGGGCTAGTCACAAAGACCATGATGCCGTGATCCCTAAAAGTGAATTTTTATACTTGTCCTATTTTCACTTTTCCAACTATCTTACAACCAGTTCCATGAAATAATATCTAACATCAGGTTGATTGACATGAAATAACTATATTAAACACTTCTGTGAATTAATTGGTTTTTTTTCTGAGACTAGGTATCTAAACAAAGTTTTCGTCAATCACAAGGCGAATACTGGGATAATATCTTAAAATAAACCTAGGACTTACTATTTTCTACCTTACTTTCTCCATGAACAGAATAACGTGTATGATTGGATAGCGTATTGCTTTCAAGTGTAGTAAAGGTCATTATCATTAGTATTGTGCGCCGAAGCAGTTTAATGACTTGAAGGTCCCTGGGCAAGATGAATCGATGCTCTTTGGACATTGTCTTCCATTGGATAGAGGTGGCGTTCAAAGACTAGTTAAAAGTGAAATCCGAACCCCTACATGCCGACCGGGTAGCCGTGCGGTCTAAGGCGTTAGGCCAACGAGTCGAAGGTCCCGGGTTCGAGTCCCAGCAGGGGCATGGGTGTCTTTTAACTCGAACGTGACGGATAATCGTGAAGGGGCGAAGTCAGCAGTTACTAGATTGGCGCATATAAAATAAAGTTTACCAAGTTTTACTGAAACCCTAGATGTATCATCAAAGGAAGAATCGAATCTAAAACCCGTGAATCACAAGAGGACAAGAGATACCACCTAATTTCCCGGGATATAAATAAAGTTGGATAAAAAAAATGTTAATGTTTAATGATTCTGGTAAACAGAAATTCAGTATTACAATTTTGGAAAATGGTGCTTATGGAACTTTGTGATATGACGTAAAAGTAATTCAATTTTAGCTTAGACATTTTACAGCTAGCGAATTATGACGTCATACAGTGGGTAGTCAGATAACTCAACTAGTATTGAATTCCTTAAAACACTTTTAACTTCATATAATAAAGTTCTATAAGCACCATATGGGGCTTAATTTCTAAAATTATAATATTGTTTTGCGTTCCATAATTTTCAGAAATCGAAAAATTAACTGATAGGGAACCTGAAAAGAAGGATATCGTCAAGCAATAAAGCTGATTCCGTTGAAAAAAAAAAAAGATTTTTTTCAAAATGACGGAATGTGTTTTTGATCATTCCTTTTGATGTTCCAAGATGTATACGATACACGACACACTTTTCTGTCGCCCCGTTGTGAAACTCTTCATAATGTCTGCGCACAAAAATTAGAAAATATGTTATTTCATTTCCTTCCATTTCATATTTTGTCTTTTTTATCCTCCGTGGAAAATGTAAACTATTTAATTAAAGGAAAATTTCGTCACAGACACTGCAATGTGTTGAAAGAAATGCATAAATTTCAATAACAAAAATTTGCATAAAACAGAAAAAGAATAGAGCTTTACGAGCGGACCGGATCCCTGAATACTGCTCTCTCTCTCTCTCTCTCTCTCTCTCTCTCTCTCTCTCTCTCTCTCTCTCTCTTTCTCTCTCTCTCTCTCTCTCTCTCTCTCTCTTTCTCCTTCTTTATATTTCTTGAAATTACTCAAGTTCTCTTTTCTCTGGCATTTCCTGAAACCATGTTTTATGTTCCCTTCTTGAGAGAAAGAAAAAAAATCTAAGAAAATAAAACAAAAAATCAAATATTTCCAAAAAAAAAGAGAATATTTTTTTGTTCTTCAAATAAACAAAGCTTCTACCATTAATCATTCCTCCTTCCTCCCTTTCTTTTCCAACATTTTCTGTCTACACTTAAAGTCTTTTCTTCTATTCTCTACATATTATTCTTTATCTTTGTTACCACAGTAGTGTTGTTTCATTTGTGTTGTTGTCAGTGTAGATCTAAATTTTAACTTGTAATGTCACCCGAAGTAATGTAGTTATACCACAAAGTAATTAGAAACATTCTTTTTTTTATTTCGTCTTTTCACTGCAAGTAATCTTTCTTTCTTTTCTCTTTTTTTTTTGAGCGGGAAAAAGTTACCACAAGAAAAGCGAATAGTCCAAGAATTCTGCTTTGTTCTAAGCTTTTGTTGATGCATAGTTTAGATTCAACTGATTTATGCTTCAGAAACTTTTATTTTTATAAATGTGTGAATGTATGAATGAATAAATTTATGCTAACTTTTTTTCTACGCCATCTTGTTAACACTTTACATTTTCTTCTTCTTCTTCTTCTTCCATTCTGTAATATATATGCATTTGTGTACCATGATAATATATTATAGCTGCAAATGGAAGCAGGAGACAATGCTTCTCAGTCATGTTAAGTTTCGTAAAAGAAAAGTTTAATGTTTGGTAGAGCCTTCAATGAAAGGACATGTTTCAGCAATATTGTGTTATTTAGTGTGCATGTATGTAAGAGTCATGTGGAAGTTATTTATTTTCCTAGTAGCCTATCTGGTAGACCGATCGGGGAAGGTGGTAACATACCCACTGACTTGAGTGATTTTTTAACATAGGCATCGAGTTCGGTATATGAGAACGGAAAATGTAAAGATACATGACTGCACCTAACCTTGCCTAACCTCTACGAACCCATGGTCACTAATTTAAAATAATCTACGAAAAATGCAAGAAAGGAATTATTAATAATAAATATGAACGTATAAAAATATATTTTGAAAGAAAAAATCTTGCCCTCGCCAGGGTTCGAACCCGAGTATTCTATTCAGTAAGCCAACGCCTTACCACTGCACCACTTTTTTAATATTTCTCACCCTAAGCGAAGATTTAGTTATTGTAACTTTACTGATTCCTTTTTAACTGAATACATTGATATATCCTAAGTACCTTAAATACCAAGTTAAAATCACACACACAAACATTCATGCCCGAGGCGGGATTCGAACCCACGAACTGGGGGTCGATGGACTACCGCACTAGTATACTCGACCACCTTGACCGGCTCACCATGCTACGACCTTGCAAACGGTGATATCTCCGTTGTATTTACCGTGCACGTATTACGTAACAAGCTAGTAGTGACGCGGCCAAGATGGCGTCTTCCATTATATTCCGAACTAGATAGTCTCCTGATTTTTTTTTGTCGCACCCATCTCGAACGTGATTGAAGATTCACTTCATTCGCTACTGCAACTACGTATGTAAGAATAAAATCATAACAGCGATTATATATTTATATCATTTGGGCCACATATTGTAAGGAAATTCACATAAAGAATGAACCTAGCTAATTCCTAATTTAAGAATGAACCTAGCTAATTCCTCATTCCTGTTTGTACTGCTTCGAATGAATTCCAATATTAACTTTGTTTATATCCACGCACGGTGTCTTAATTTCATTAACAACAGCATATTTCTTGAAATATAGGCTAGTTTCGGGTTTATTATTGTACCAGTATAAATCTGGACATGATTATTTTGAATATCACTATTAGAGTTCTACAGAATATAAACTTTTCCATTGACTGATTCAAATAATTTTAGTGCATTCCAGTTAAGTGCTTAAGCGCTCATTTTCATAAACTTATTTATAATGCCTATTTCCAAATTACTTTGAGATAATAAATTATTATTATTTTTCTTTTTTTCGTAAAAATACCCGCTTCATACTGAACTGTATTTAAATTTAAATTTTAAAAATAATGAAGACCGTTTAAAAAACTATTTTTCATTTTAAAAAAATGAAAATATACGTACTAAAAGTAAAAAATTTTTTTTTGTTTATACTCGACTAAAAATAAAAGCGTGTGGGGTTTTCACTCTTATATGCAGTCACTTTATAAATTCTTCAATTGGCACCTCCCATGCTTTTCTTTTTAGTTATGCATAAACAAAATTATTTTCTTTTTACTTTTAGTACGAATTGTTTTATTTTGTTTTTTTCTAAAAGAAAAGTATATTTTTTACAAAGTTTTTAAATTACTTATTAAAGTTATATCGCTTTTCGGATACTTTTTCCTTATCCTATATATTGTAAACTGATATTTGTCACCCAAATCCTAAAGTGCCCTGCAACCAGTCAAACGCAACATCGTTGCGGGTTAATATTAATTTAAGATGACACTAAAAATATTATTTTAAAATATATAGATATATATAGAAATACTGTATATGAAAGTAACAATGAAATATTGTATTGACACTCAACGTTGCTGTGCGAAATTTTCTCATTGCATGACGTCGGGAAATGGGTTAAATTAAGGTTGCAAGATTTGAGGACACGCTGAATGATTGTGAGTTAAAGAAAAGTATGTAATTACTAAAGACCGGAAGTTCAGGGCTTTAGTAGGCAGGCAAAAAGGCATTTATTATTGCTGAAATAGGCACTTAAAATAGGCATTATATATATTTAAAAATATAACTTACACTAATTTCTTATAATATCCTATATTAAGCATATCTTCTACACTACATCACGACGTTCTGTTTTGGTTGCACACCATCCGAAGTTGTTTCTTCAGGTTTTCTGCACATATTAAGCCTTCTGTCTCTGAGAACTGTTTGAAAATGATCTGTCAATGTCCACAGAAGAAAGAGAAGCATACATAAAAGAAAGTATTGCTGACTAGTTCATATCAACGACAGTTTAATTTTCACTTTTAAGTACACTGCATATATTTTTAATTGACTCTAGATCCTAATTTGCACCCATTACAGGTTTACATTTGTTCTGACACTTTCAACACTTTGTTTATTGTTTCTCACACAATATCCATCCTTGTCACCAGTTTCTCGCCTTTCTTCTCAAGTTGTATTATTCCTTCTGGCAACGTAGCGTAGTATGCGGAGCTGGTCATCCACCAGTGACAGGAAGATGCCATGAATTGTACAACAAATTCAGAAAATACTGAAGGAGTGAAGGGTGACAGAAAATGGGAGTCGATACACGAGGTCAGCCCATTTAAAGAATCACCCCTAGTCACAATTTTCTCCCCCTGAATTCACGACTAGGAGACAGCTTAAGGCGACAAAGGCAGCGTTGCTATATTTTTGTTCGTGTTTAATTCCAAAAATAAAAATGGCTAAAATACATTAAAAGGCAGAAAAAGGCATTATGTTTAGAAATGAAAAAATGAAAAACCTCTTTAAATGCTCCCACGATGTGATGAGTAAAAAGCTTACCTATTATTTATATGCGGATAATTCGCAACGAAAACGAAAAGACATTTTGCCAAACCTCCGGGCTTTAGAATTACGAATATTATAATTACTGTACTGTATTTTTAGTGAATATTGCAACGATGTTTTCTAATTAATTCATAAGGATATAAATCAAATGTAGCATCTGTAAACCGCTAAAATATTTTTTTTATTGCGTCTAGATTCGGTTAATCGGGACTCATGTGTGGTTAACTCTTTTCCTCACGAACTAGTTTACTACTGTTTAAAGTTCTTCGGTTTGCCTAGGTCTCCCCCTCTCTCTCCCTCCCTTACACGTGCAATCTGAATTTGGAGAAAAGAATATATATATATATATATATATATATATATATATATATATAAAGGACATTTCGCCCTTGTCGAAAGTGACATAGCCCAGTGCCAACTTTTCTTCTAGGACTGTAGGTTTCTGCATGATTTCTGGAAGGATAGGATAGAGAGCCAATCAAAAAAGGGAAAACGACTTCTGGGAGAATGGCCCTCTGTTGGCAGACACGAAAAGTCCTTCCTTAATGCATCTGAGAAAGATGTGCTATAGGGGTTTTTCAACATTCAGAACACTCCGCCGAGTGCAGTATCCAATAACCATAACTTGAAGCGGTTTTTTTTTCCTCCCCTGATTCTCTTTTTCGAAATCCCAAAGTAGTTCTTTCAGTTCAGAAAAGTGCACTCAACGAATTCAAGTGTTTCCTTATCTATAATATTAAGCCCCCTTTCTTTTGTAAAGAAAGAGTTCTTATATAGTGGTTTATCTTACGTTAGTTTAGAAAGGCAATTTCTTTTCTTTTTCATTATTCTCACTTCAGATTAACAACGCTATTTACGAAGATTTTTCCCCTTTCTGAAATACATATCGTATTTGAGGTGTCCAGAAACCAAGAGATATAGTCATTTGGGGGTGGATTTCTGATACGCTAAGCATTTTTCTTTTCTGAAGACACATGAGAAGCATTTGAAATGAATACTATGGTAACTGAGGATGTTCATATGAAACTAGTGCGAAGTGTCGGTATTGCCCCACTACATGGGGAATTCCGACACTCTATTGAGGCACTTCCGACACCAAATGAAAACACATGTAAACATTTCACGACTATCACTATGCACTCAATAACACTTCACGATGAATTGACATCGCGTGTGGAAATGACATCTGACAGGTTATCTTGAAATGCTTTTAAAGAGACAAACAAGTAAAAGAAATTTTATCACATCGCTAGTTTTAATTGTTTCCTCTAAGAACAGAAGTTAAACAAAGGGTGGAAGAATTCTATCAAAATCAATTCAAATTACGCTGTGATATTGGTAGTTTATGCAGAGTTTCATAATGAACGCCTGAAGGACCATATGAACGTTCAAGGATTTAGGTTAATTTCAGAAGTTTCAAATCAGTTTGCTAATTCAAATTCCGAAGAATCTCTGCTAAGTTCAGTTCCTCTTTGAATGGAAAGTTTAACTTTCCCCAAAATTCTTGTTATCCGTTTTCTTCTTTTGTCCCGCAATGTGTATCGAGGAACGTGAAACGCTTTTGCAACTGTAGCAAGACTCACCCTGTTTCTTACCGCATCAAACGCTGAAGTCATGGTTTCGTTGTTTTTTACAGTCTTTCGAAGTCTTTCAGGTGTACTTACGAACAATGTTTGCTAAGGAAAATAAAGAGAAACGTTTTACATAGATTTTTACGAAGAAAGTATAGAAATATACTATTGGTGAAGGTGTCGAAATTATCACATCACGAAATGTCGGGGTTGCCCTGAAACCCCTAATATTATAAACATATTAAATCTTAGAGTTTGTACCATTGGCTAAAGCAAATGAAAGTATGTGCGCACACACAAATCTTTACCCTTTGATAGTATGCAATTATGACTTCAAACTCCGTGATCAACACTTGTTCATAAAATGTTAAGAACCAAAATCTTCTCTTTTACAACAGGTTTATTTTAGTCACCTTTTCTGGACAACTTACCTCACAAGTAAGTTTCCGGACAACTTACCTCACAACATACAAACTCATAATTCAATGCAGAGTTTCTTTACACTACGAACACTCTCCTTCGAGTATTGTTTATTTCACAGGATGACTATTGTGCAATCTACAGTGTTGCAAGCTTAGAAGCATCGGAATTCCCCAACTGTTGGAAATCCCCCAAATGACCCTACAAGTGACATTGACGAATGAAACGAAGTTTGAGGTAATCTTTTAAATATAATCCGAAATATATGGGATACGAAACATTATGTAACACAATATAATTGGTAGTTGTCCCCAATATCTTGGAACTCGTGACCCGCCCCTGCGATCTTGGTGAATGATACGAGTTTGAATTCGTCGTGCCGAGACATTTCCAATGACACCTCATAATACCTTCGTAGCCCTAGTAATGCCTGAGTTGAAAGTTGTCGACAGACGGACGGACGGAACGGTCGTATAAGGTTTGACGGCACTTGATGCTGAGTTCTAGGAAGGAACCTAAAACAAGATTTGAACACGGTTTGTTTAGTTATAAGTCCAACGTCTTACTAACTGATCTAAACTACCAGTATTAAAGCATTAGATGAAAACAGTATGCAGGGTCAGAAATACGTTGCCAGAAGCCCGAAAACATAAAACAAAGTTACTCCCACGACTTACGTCATATTTTAATCAATTTTTCTATTTGTCTATGACGGCCTTCACTAAGAATATCTCCCATTTCTGCTAAACTGCGTAATCAAAATGGCGGCAGCAAACACTTGATCAAAATTACATGTTTGGTTATGATAAGAAGTTGTTTTATCTTTCTGCGCATGTCCGAACATCACATGTAATAAAAATTGAGAGCTTTCAGTACTTCAAAAGGAAACTGTCCAAATTGTTTTTTCCAAGATTACTGGAAATATTAATATTTATGTGAAACATTACTAAATGCATCAAGGCAATTTCTCAAATATTATTATTAACACTGTGCACGGTAAAATTAAAAAAAAAACGTTTTCTCATTCCGCGCATGCGTGCAAAGAACTGAAAACTTCAAATATCCACCTCGGAATACGAAAAATATCTGGGGATTTCCTAGATTTCGTTCAAACAAGATGACACACTAATCGCTTTTCTGGACATTTCTAGAAACGTTACGAAAATTGATAACATTGTGTTTATTTTTAAAATGAAGTTTTATTTGCATAATTTGTAGCTAAAAGCACAAAGAAAATGTTAAGTCTGTGGAATAATGTAATCCAATTTCGAAGGAATAAAAAAGTGGTCGACGTTTGAAGTTAACAACTCTATCAGATCCTAAATTTTCGCTTGTCGTCGTCCTCTGCTTCAACTCCAAACTCTTTCCTTTAAGTTTATAAATATATTCTCTTCTCTTCTGTCAGAGTACCTGTTCATCGTATTAATTTTCTTGTATGTGAAAATTTGCTGTTATTTTTGGAAAGAGAACTGTTTTACAAAGTTTCACCTTTTGTTCGTTCTTTGGAAATATTTTAACACTCCTACCTGAGTAATATCAGTAAAGCTTTCTTCCTCTTCTGAGCTAGATATCTCCTGGAAACCGAGACAAAAAAACGAAACAAGATTCTCCAGTCGTGATATTCTGTTTATTTCCTTCCTCAAGCTAATTCTGCGTCTGTGGTAGTTGTACTAAGCCTCGTGATAAATCTTCTGTTTTAGTTTCATGAATGTTAAATGCGTTAAGTGGATGATTCATGACGTATTGAGGTGCTGAATTACCTTGCAACAAACCTCTTTTCTACTTGCAATGGGCTTTGTCAGGGATTCCGCCAGGATTTTCTATCTGAGGGGTCTAAAGTCAAACTTGGGAGGGTGTAAGTGGAGTTTTGCATGGGTTCAATCGATTTTTGACTGCAAACATTTTTAAACTGGGGGTGCGCTCGAGAATTAGGGGATAACACCCCCCAAAGGGAGGGTCTAGCACCGGACTGTATACTTTGGATTCTTCTCAATTGCTTAATAGTCTCCATTTCTCACGCAACAAGAAAACTGTTCACAACTCAAAAAAAGTACGATTTTACAGAAGCAGCAAAAGAAGTGATTCTTCATTGAGTATGAAAAAATCTGTCAAATTCTTATGCTATCTACCGGCAACTGGTGTAGGTAGACTTGTGGTATTTATGTCAAAGAAAGAGAATGGTTCTCTAATGCTTTTAAGCCAAAAAAAAAAAAAAAAGACGAAAACTGAAAAATTTTGAATTGTGACCTTCTTTTTCACCAGACATGCGATTTGTCCCCTTCCCTAGATCTGAGTAACGACGAAACATCCAGAAGTGAACAATAGACCATTGGATTCCTTCTGATCTGGAAGGGTGAGGAAAACTAAGACTTTATTATCTCCTTTCTTGGATAATTATTAATATAAAAAAATATTTGATTTTATCCTGGGCACATTTGTTTTGTCTATAGTAAAAACCATTTCCTAGCTTGTTTCTCCTAATATTTTATTAATAATATTTCCACCTCTACTTCTTAAATAGGTTGCCTTCATATTTCCCTCTCCTTATCAGTGGCTACACCTCGTAAATTCTTATGTCATTATATTTAGTGTTCTCTCTCTAACAAGATACGGGAAAAGGGTTTGATACAAAACATTTCTAAACATAATAATACCCTGATCGCGAATAAAAATTCAGTACCAAGAAGGAGATATTGGATTCATGCCAAATTTGCAACATATGTAGAGATAAACAACTGATAAACAACTGATTAGCACGACAGCTTCGTGACGCATCAGAAGCGCCGGCTATGCAATCTAGGAATACCAATCGGAGGCAGGCCTGAGAGCCACGGTACAGTGGTAGTCGACTGTTGGTGTGACGTGAATATATGTATATGGTCCAAAGATGCCTCGTCGCACTCTGCCAACAGGTTTCCACCTTTGATTGTGGAAAAATTTGTGGCATATCGCAAGTGCGGTTTATCATTCCGCTACATTGGTACCCGTATTTAACACACTACGTTAACAGTGCAGCGCACATGAATTCGATAGTTCCACGAAGGCACTATTTAACGATATGCCGGATCCAACGACCGCACCATACCACGGGTCGAGAGGACAGACGGCTTGTGAGTATGGATCTGACGGATCGAACAGTCATATCCCGAACACTGGAGCACGCACTGCCGGATGTTTCACGGTGCCCAGTGTTCCCACGAACAGTTCTACGTCGTCTGGCAGAGCGCGCTCATTGCTGCACCTTCCGCGGACTGCACAAGATAGGTATGAGCGACTACAATGGCGTCACGAAAGTCGCACATGGAGAGCCGAATGACTGGAGATCCTCTTTTCAGACGAATTCCGGTTCTGTCTGCAGCAGCATCCGTATCTCGTGGTACCATCACTAGGCTGTGTTTTGCATTCCTACGTCAGTCCGGCACCTGGTGTTATGGTGTTGGATGCCATTGGATTCCGTGCCCGTTCGTGTCTCCTAGGCATTGACGAACATGTGACCAGGCAACGGTACGTCGACAATGTGTTGGAGCCGGTTGCTATCCCTTTAGTGTAGGCCCTGCCGGGGACCACATTCCAGCAGTTTAAGGTGCGCCCGCATATGGTGCGTGATGTCATAGCCTTCCTGAATAGAGGACATAGGTGTAAATACAATTCATACCTGATGACAGTAGTATTTCTAAGACAAAAAGGTAAGCCTCAAAGAACTCTTCTCGTCTTGTTAATCGATAAAGCATTCCTCCAAAACTTCTATAAGGGACACAGCACCATATTCAAAAGTTCAGAACGAGTTGTAACTGGTAAATGTTGAAAATAATTTCTGAGTTGTTGTATTGCGTTGGAACGTTTTCTTTTCTTCAGAGAATGTTTTACTTTGATTAGAGAGTTCTTCAATTGTGAGAGCAGAATACATTGCAACGCTTTTATTTGGCGACTTTGAATGTGGAGTGTATCCTCATCATGTTTAGGCGGATAATGTGAAGAGTTTCTTTTTAATCCATGATGTTTCAAAAATAATTTCTACAGTTAACAATAATTACATGTATGGTATTGTTTTACTCAATCTGAGGAATGACTGATAATGAAGATTTATTTTAGAAATGTTTAAAAAAAATGTTTTTATTTAATTGTACAGTTTACGACTATAGACGAATTCGTTCATATTCATTTTAAGCAGACCTGTACGATCAGAATGAAATATATGATAATTTGTGTTTGAATACCATGGACGACCTTAACATGTATGATCTCTTCCAAATGTGCGATAATTTGAGTGCCCATTTAAAAAATATTAAATTAATTCTTCTTTTACGAATGAAATTAAGATATATGAGACCTAGAAGGGGCTCTCGATGGGCATCTCAGCACCTTAGAGCTTCAAACGAATACTTATTACTCGCAACCACACCTCCACATCCAGAGACAGAAGACAATCTTTCCTTCCTAACCACCCCGCCCTCCTTCAAGGACATATTTATAAATTTAAACATGTATTTGGTATTAAAACACAAACAGTGAATTGTGCTGAGTCATTTCCTTTTCATTTCAAACAAAGCAGTGTTTGCTTCTCTTCTATTGCTGGAATAAGAACCAGTTTTATATTTCATGCACTTTTTTAGTGTA
This sequence comes from Lepisma saccharinum, assembly GCA_022664845.1. Taxonomy (NCBI): domain Eukaryota; kingdom Metazoa; phylum Arthropoda; class Insecta; order Zygentoma; family Lepismatidae; genus Lepisma; species Lepisma saccharinum. The sequence continues at coordinate 30,657 of JAGDQP010021973.1, forward strand.
AAACTTAGAGCTAGTAAGCTAGGGCGAAAGCAACAGAAAGCTGTGCACGAGTTAATTTTATTAGAAGAAAAAAAAACTGTACTTTTAACGATATTACACAGTAAAAAATAACTGTGTTAATTCAACACAATGTGGTGTCCCAGCGTGACTACCACTTTTGTGTGTTAAATCAACACAACACACGGTGTTGATTTCGGTACTGGGAGAAAAAGAAAGAAGTTACGGATGCACCCAGATTTGAACATGGGTTGCTTAGTTAGAAATTGAGCGTCTTACCGACTTCGCTAAACCGTCAGACGGAAAAAGCACTAGATTGAAACAATATAGAGGATAAAAAAAATATTTCTGAACCCCAAACACAAACAAAGTTACTCTCACGACTTATGCCATGATT
>JAGDQP010021974.1:0-19207 GCA_022664845.1 Lepisma saccharinum
TGCCTCCATTTCAACTTTAAAATAAATTCGTTGCTCTCTTTTCTAGGATTTTTAGATTTTTGATGATGTTTCTATTCAACTGATTTTAGAGAGTCGTAATTTTAAGTTAAGAAGTAAAAAAATATTGAAGTCTACACGACACAGATGACAAAAACTAAGCAAGTATTCTGAATTAAAATGTGAATATATTATTTATTTGCCTTCAAGATTACGAATTTGACTACGATTGAGTAATTTTCAAGGTTTCAGAATATAAATAAAGTGATATTATAATAGCATACAGACCTTACTTCCATGTCGTGCATAGAACACAACGTCGACAAGGAGTGAACACACAATAAGATAAAAACATGGGTTCGTAACAGTTTCGATGTCGTAACACAGGTGCTGTGTCTCATGAAGGTAGCTCTTACGGCATCAAAACTATTACAAACTCTGTTTTTATCTTACTGTGTTCACACCTTGTCAGCATTGTGTTCTGTGTATGAATAAAATAATATATAAACTTTCAAAAGAAGAATTTTATATAAGCATATTTTTACCAATCTTCAGAAAGTTCCTGAATTTTAAAATAAACAATATTTTTTTTTCTTTTTTCTTTTTTAATGATCTAATTCCGACCAATATATCTGCAGTAAATTTGCGTAGGCATTAAGACTCTTTCATTTACTTTGGTGACCAGGGGCCGGATTAAATATAGTCTCTACGATAATTGCGTTCGCAATGCAATCTGATTCTTAGAGCTTTGCGTTTTCCTTTTGTGGAGACATTAAATACAACAAGTACAGGGAGGAATATTTAATGCAAATCACCACAACTAAATTGCAAAGTTAGCGTTGCGTTGACGAAGTGCGATATGTAATCCGGCCCCAGGTAATAAAAAAGATAAATGTGAAACTGTTGATAAAATGTATCTCGGCAAGATTCTAATGTAGATTCAACTTGTTTACAATGTAGAATCTTGCGACATTTTGAGACGTATTACAAACTTACTTTCTTATATCACTCGCTATAAGATATTTACAATTAATAACGATTACTTTTCTCTGAAATCGTAGATTTCTGCTCTACGTTATTTACATGGAAGTTACGTTATACATGTAATATGTATAAGAGACAAAATTATTCGGACTATGATAGGGAAAGTATCCGTTTAACTATGAAGATTTATCTCTTGTGAAATATATCCTATTGCAACTTCAAATTCTCTTTAACTTTTGATGGAGAAACATATAAATGTTTATATGGTGTCGCCACCTTGCGTACACAAATTAAAAGTCTATTTTATTCCCATTACTAGCAAGTAATATTCCTTCCCTAATGTTTCTTTATCTATTACCTGTTCCACACCACTAAAATAAATTAATGTTATTCTAGATGTTGACGAATGCTTAAGATCTCCGTGTGGCGAAAATGCCAGATGCCAAGATGTGGTGAATGGATTCGAATGTACTTGTTCACCTGGTTGCGTAGGCGATCCCTATCAGGGCTGTGTCTGTGAAGCTCCACCAACAAATCTGTGTGAAAATAAACGTTGTGGTGTTAATGCTGGTTGTAGAGTTGTCAGTGGTAGAGGTCCCGAATGTTATTGCCCAAGAAACTTCCCTACTGGAAATCCAAATGTTGAATGTAAGTGGTATTATTATTATTATTATTTTCTTAGAGCCTTGTAGAGTTGCTACTATTGTACGATCCATGTTCTGTCACTATGGATCGCTATTTGCACCCATAGAATTCTAGTAAAAGTTGAAGTATTTTTTTTATTTCTTAGAATCTCATTTGCCGTAATTCAAACTGATCCATTACTGAAAATGCATTACTTTACTGAATTTCATACAAAATTTTTGCTTTTACGAACATTATATTGAATATAACAAATCATTGCAGATTTTACAATACCGCCTAAGTCGCAAAATGTAAATTTAAACGAGAAAAAAGGAGAAACTAAATTTGAATTGAAGTCCGGCATACGTGGTACTAGTCTTGTAGATATTACCTGTTGGAGAAACGATTAACTATTTCAGGGAGTGCTGCCTTGACAGAATGTGGGCACAGAAAAATACCTTTCGCCAAAAGTAGCTCTTAGGCGATGTTACAAATCTCCCCCACGGTGTTACAAATCCATGACGAAATGAAACTCAGATATTAACTGAAAATAAATTGCATGCTTATTTATGAGCATGGATATATTTATGAACGTGCATATGGGATATCATTTTTGTCTGATTCTGTTTCACATCATACAGTATAATTTCTTTCTACAAAAGCTTAAGCAACTAATATTTACAATCACTGTGTTAATTTGTTTTATATTATAACAAAATATATTCCGCATTTAAAAGTGTTATATTTAATAATCCTTTACAAATTTAAAGAAAACAGAAAGTTATGTTGATGGCTTTCACAATAAGCATGTTATTACGTAGCGAAGAATGTAAATAATAAAGAGTTTCGATGTAATATTAATCAAAAGCAAAAAAAAAAAAAATATAATTTTTACAGTTGTCTGAAATTTTGGTACGCTATTCATAATATCGAGTTGTCATCAATTCAGGACGTCATTGTTAGATACTTTATATGTTTTTAATACGATCTGTTTGTAAATGGGAACAGCACCAGTTGAAGAGTTTAAATTCTTTCCCACAATTTTAATTTATCAAACTACTTCACTATTATATCTGTGCAATTTGTGAAAAGACTTAACTAATACTTCTTATTTGTTGAAGTTGGTGCAAAGACATAATGCAAATTGTTCAAGCTAAGGTCTTATTCTTCCAAAAGTATTTATGGCGAATATTTTGCCTTGAATGAAGACGGCATTGAATTAAAATTAATGGAATTATGTGTAAAACAAACGTAAACCAAAATTATTAAATTTGCTTATTTTTTATCTTAAACACTGAAAAAGATGCGTTCTCTTTACTTCATTTGTTGATGTATTTTCAACAATATTCAACTTGCTCGATTTATTGTAAGAATGTTTTGCACACGAAAATTTTCATATTATTTGTAGGTACTGTTGAAAGACAACCAGGAGATTGCCGCACTCTAGGCTGCGGCAGAGGAGCTGAGTGTTTGAGAGAAGGTGCAGTATTTGTTTGTCGATGTCCCCCAGGCACAGTAGGCAAGCCTGAGGTGGAATGCAGGCCAGGTAGGACAACTATCTATAGTTTATTTCTCTTTTCTCAAATCAATCCACACATACACACACACACAGATATAAATACTGGCATCTACATGTTTTTATATGTTTCTCTACCTATTTCTTTATTTCCCCTCCTTTATTATGTAAAGGAGAAAATGCAAAGGACATTCTTCTTCATATTGAGAGGAACACAGGATATGATATTTATCTGAGAGTGAAGCAACAAGCCTCTAAACATTTTAAAGATAAGATGTTCTTCTCTTCCTCCCCCATAATCATTATATATTTAAATATATCTAATATTAAATGGAATGTATAGATGCATGAAATACCTCTGTTCCTCTCTTAAATTGTACATACATAAACTGTATACTTTAAACAGTACTTATAGACTATATGTGAATTGTATCTACAGATTTCCAATCTGCCTTATCATTACCTTTGTCCAATACTAAATATGTACTAAAACAAATCCTTTCCTGCATCCTACCTTAGATTAATCCTTCCTGATATGTGAGTATGTTATATGTTTCTGTAAATTTTCTTTGAATATTATCTAATTATTAGGTGGCAAGCGGGATTAATATTGTATAGAATTATATAAAAGATCATTAGTAAACAATGGAAATTGGCGTAGATTTTGAGAATTTAGATCTTGTATAACTATTTTGTAAATAGTAGTAAATGTGTTGAGTAGGATTGTTGGGTGATTTAAGTAGCCCTTTTGAAAAGTATTTCTTACTTATAATTCTATTGTGTAAATAATAGATATTTTAAAAATTATGTATAATAAATATTGAAACCTATAACCTGTACAGAACACAGGTTTATATGGTGAGTCAGATTGGGAACTGTGAAAGGAGCAATTCTCATGTAGATATTAGTAAATATGGGTTCGGTTAGCAATGTTCCTTTTGGTTTTTGTTTGTGGAACTATTTGGGTTGATAGTAAACGTTTACCTTGCACATCTGTTAGCACCTTGAAATGTATATATGTGAGATTTGGGTAATAGTTTATTCACACGGCTTTTGTTCTTCAAAATCTTGTCTGAAACTGTCTTCATCACAAATACATTTATTGGTCTACTCAAATCTCTCAAGAAAAATGGGCCTGTATGTGCACTAAGTTGTGACTGAGAAAGTGTTTCCTTTCATGGTTCTTACAATCACTTTCTTGTATCTTTTCTTTTCTTTGGCACTCATAGAAAACCAATGTACCAGTGATTTTGACTGTCCAAATGAAAAAGCATGCATCAATAGACAGTGCACAGATCCCTGTAGTCTGAGGGGGGCATGTGGAGAGAATGCCCTCTGTCGAGTCGTGCTGCACAAACCACGCTGCTCGTGCCCACAGTGTTACGTAGGGATGCCACACTCGGTGTGCCAACCAGATCCTAAGTGCGACACTTCAAGGCCACGTCCAGGTCCTGAACCAAGCACCGGATGTGCTTCAGATTATGACTGTGGTGAAAATTTAGTTTGCAACCGAAATCTAGGTGAATGTCAAGACCCATGCCAGCATGGTAGTTACGTGTGTGAATCCAACAAGAAATGCGAAGTTCGCAATCGACGTCCAGTTTGTGTCTGCAAATCTGGCTTTGTAGTCAACGAACTGGGAGAATTGACGTGTGCTCCTGACCACATTGAGTGCCACCGAGATGATGAATGTGCCTCCAACTTGGCATGTATCAGCAACAAATGCCAGAGTCCTTGTACTGCTAGGAATCCTTGTACCTCAGATAAATCCTGTGATGTCCTCGACCATAAACCAGTGTGCATATGTACCAAGGATTGCAACCCATCCTTATTTATCTGCCTGAGAGATGGTGGTTGTCCATCCTATCTAGCTTGCCAAGGCTACGTATGTATGGATCCCTGTCAAAACTTCACCTGTCCTGAAAAAGCTCCTTGTTTCGTGGAAGATCACAAACCCATTTGTAACTTCTGCCCCCCTGGCTTTGTTGTTGACCCTAAAAACGGATGTCTTAAAGGTAAATGTTTTTCCTCAAAATTTATATTTAAAAATAAAGTATTAATGTAGCTTTAAATAGATGCAAGTAATTGTTAATAAATTCCTAAATATCTCAATAGACTAGGAAATGGGATACATAGAATAGACTAATAGTTGAAAATGGGAATTATATTTGGTGACTAAAAACAATATAACATTATCACTAATTGCAATATGTGTTAAAAAATAAAAAAAAAATGCTTAAAGATAAATATCAGACATTAACAGCGTAGTAATCATTGTTTAAATTTCAATCAATGTGCAAAAATAACTGAATTTGACTTCTGTGTGTATGTGTGTGTCATTTAAAATTCCCGAAGCTAACAAACAAACAAAAAATATTTTTATACATATTTAAATTAGAATAAAAGTTATATTTTTCTTCTCCTTTATATGACTTAACAGATCTGGTACTTTTCTCTTTCTAAAATTCTTAAGCTTCATTTCAATAGATTGATCTTTCCGTAGTTTTTCTTTCCAATATTTGTGCACATACGTAGTGTCCCATTCACTCTCAGTAGTTCTTGATTTATCTGTTTTACATCTCTTTCTTCTTTGTCACTACATGTACATATGTAAATATTAGTGTCTGTATGTATCTATTCATATTCACAGTGAATACCAGCACAACAGCACCCACAGTTAGCTGCACATTGGATGATGAGTGCGCAGACTTCCAAGCCTGCATTAATGGAGACTGTAGGGACCCTTGTACTGACAACTGTGGTCTCAATTCTCAGTGTCGGGTACAAGGTCACAGGCCTATATGTTATTGTCCTGATAATTTTTCGGGTAATCCAAATATTGAATGCAATCCCGTTTCTCCTAAAACTGTTACTTCTAGTTCCACAAAAGACAAACACACAACGACACCTTTTACATCACAGACAGACTACGTAACTAAACCTATACAAATCAGATTTGATGATAGGGCCGTCACAACAGATTCAACTGTTACTCCTTTACAACAGACAGACAGACAATACATGACATCTTATTTTGATACTACGACAAACACAGAAACTACTGATTCACAACAAACCGCTGCTACTTATATAAGAGAGCATACACATACCATACATGCATCTTCTGGAGAGGAAACAACGACTAAATTCGTAAGCCCGGTTACTCAAACTTATACGTCAGAACACACAGATACTAAGGATGTTCATCTACCAGGGGGAATCAGTTCTACGACGGAAGGTAAAAGTGAAATCATACCCTCAGTCATTACAGCCACAACTAGCTCATATGAAGATAAAACAACAACATATGGTATTCATTCAACTGACATGAAAACCGAGTATACGATGATAGGTACGCAACGTAGTGATACAGATACACCGTATAGTTCTAGTACAGAGACTGTTGTGACAAGACGACCTCCCAGCTACACCATAGAATCTCAAATTACTTCTAACGATACTGCAATACCATCTACAACTGAACCATACGAAACAAGTGACATCCATAAACTCACTAGCATTAAAGAAGAGAGCACTACACCACATACATCAAGCTTCATAACAACTACTGAATATTTTCCTACATATGAAACAATAAAACAAAAACAAGTGCACACAACAGAAGCACATATAAATCTTCAACAAAAAACAACTTTAATGTATGGTGTTGACACACCAGAAAATGATACTGAACATCTTACTAGTGATGCCATTTATAATGTAACGGAAACAGCTACTGAAAAAATGTTGTCGACACATATAAATTTATTAAGTCAAGAAACACAGACAGTTGAGACAGAAACTACACCTCTTGAAGTTACAGTATCTACTAGTATACCTAAGAGTTCCCAATTGCTAACAACACGATCATCTACTAAGGAGGAAGGAGAATACGTAAGTATTCCAGCAGAAACTTCAACATCTGATTATTTATCAACAGATATAGAAACACTTACCAGTACTTCAGAGAAGTCTATTGAAACACATACAACAAAAGACACATTTATTAATTATTTTTCAACACCAATGAATATTGAGATCTCTAGCATGCAAAAAGAAATCGTAACTAAACAGTACCCTCAGTTTACATTCACGGAAGCAAAGGGTCCAGAAATTGATAATCTTCTGTCTACAAAATATCCCTCAAAAGATTCATATGATACTACACCAACTAAATCAGTTGATATAAAAGAATCAACATCTAGATCCAGCCCATCTTGGAGAACGAACACAAAGAAACCCACATTAGACACGGACAGTACATCACCTACCGTAATATTGCAGCATTTGTCTACAGGTGGAACACAGAAATACTTAACAGATATAGAATTGGACACAGCAAGTACTCATCTCTCTCAAATATCTACAATAGAACTTCATGAGACTCAAGCAGTTCCCAGATTTACAACTGTAGGTGTCGTTACAGAAAGGTTTGATTCCTCAGATGGGGTTCCAAAAGCAGTAGAAACTTCGACACAACCTGGAACAGAAAAGACGTTAACAACCATTAGTGAACCAACAAAATTCGCTGATATTGTAGCTACAACTGTAATCGGTAGCTCAAGCGCAGACACCGTACCAGGAAAGAAAATTACAGAATATTCAACTACAACAGCTGGAAGTTATTTATTAGAAAATGCTACTACGGAAGAAATTACAAAAACATCAACTGAATTTACAGCTGAAAAGGAAGAGTTTTCTAATTACATTACCACAATAAGAGTGGAAACAGAAAAATCTATTTTTCAAATGGGAACCACACACATAAGTGACGTGCCTCATAAACCAAGTGTTACGTCATATGAAACCAGTGCTTCACCAAGCACACAAAAAGCAATTTCACCTGAACTTTCCACAGTATCTACTATTTGGTCTCCGTCAACATACAACACTACGGAAATATTAGAAGCGAGCAAAGAAAACGCAACTACTATTGCGTCTGCCACGACTTTTAGCGAAGATACTATGCCATCTGAATATATAACTACAATCAGAGTCGAAACGGAAAAATCAATTTCTAGAGTAGAACCCACAACTTCAAAAGTCACAGCCACAGTACCAGAATTTTCAATTGAAGACACTACGACCAAGAGTATTAACATTTCAAGTTCAGTTCCCGTTACAGAACCAGTTGTTCCTCTAACGGAACATGACATGTATTCAACACACAAAGATAATGAGACAGGGGAAGAAATGACCACTAAGTTAAATATGACAACAGGATTTCCGAGCAATGAATCATTGCAACAGACTTATTTTACAACAATCAGAGTAGAGACAGAAAAATCTCTTCCACATATTGAAACCACAACCTCAAAATCAATTTACTACTCTACAGGCGCTGAAATTGAGACAACTCAGTATTCTGGATATTCGGGCAGGGAAACAACAACTCATAAAAGTATTAAAAAGTATTCTACCGAATCAACTCATCACCCTACATTTGTGAGTGATTCTGCAGATATAGAAAGAAACATAGCAAGTACAGCGTCAGGTGACATTTCTAGGGAGTCAAAAATTGAGGACTCACATACGACTTCAACTTACTTCACAACAGTGAGAGTAGAAACAGAAAAATCGATTTCAGGTCTTGATACCTCAGTTGATATCGTTGCGACTAGTAGATCTGTAAAACCAGAATATCCAGGTGAAGAAAGAACAACAAAAGATATTTCTTCACAAAAGATGACTCCCAATGCATTTGAATACTCTACTGAATCACAAATGTATTTAACATCGAAAGACTATAGTTCGGAAATGGATATACCAGAGACAAGTACGATGAGCACCGATTCCATTACTAAACCTGCGAGACGAGAAAATTTAACACCGACATATTTCACATCAATTCAAGTAGAAACTGAAAAGTCACTAGCACAACCATCAGGCATGACTCCACAACCAGATGACATGACTGTAGCTGGAGAGACTAGAAAAACAGAATATCAGGATTATCCCACTACCAAAACAGAAACAATTACAGCACAGAAGGCTACAGAAAAGTTAACTATGGCATCTGAATTATTTACTCCAGAAGCTGGAACAGCAGAATCAAGTACAATACCCACTATCTTGGACACAACAAAAAGAGTACACTCTCTTCCTCCAACCTATTATACAACAATACGAGTAGAAACAGAGAAATCAATTTCAGGAATTGAAACTACCTTTCCAACTGATGTTAATGTCGTAACAAGGAAGAAAACAGAAACTACTACACAAACGCCAGTACATTTTTCTACTGACTCCGAATATTATTCGACAGCTAAATACGTTACTCCTGAAACGAGAACAGCAGAAGACAGTACGATTCCTGCAGATTTCATTATTAAAACTACAACCGAAGAGAAATCAGCGTCCAGTTATCCCACCTCAATACGCGTAGAAACCGAAAAATCTGTTTCAGAACCAACAGTTATTTCTACGAAACCAGCTAATGTAAATACAGTTGGTGAGACCAGAAGAACAGAATATCTGGATTACTCAACTACTATAAAAGAAATGGCAACACAGAAAGTAACAGACGAACCGACTAAGTCTGAAATTTATACAATCCCTAAAATACATTCAGAAAATGACACAACCGAAACAAGTACAGGACCCAGTGATTTTCTAGCAGAAACTAAGAAACCAGAGTCATATTCACCTACTACTTTTACAACAATCAGAGTAGAAACACAAAAATCAATTTCAGGACTTCAAACTACGAGCCCAACATCAGACGATATCTTAATTACTTCAGAAACTGCTAAACCAGAATATACAACAAATTTAACTACTTTACTAAAATCCGAGACGTCTGAATACAGTACTATAGGAACAGAAGCAAACGATGCAAACACAACATCTATAGGTTTAAGTACCCCAATTATCAGCGAAGAATTATCATCTCCAACTGATTTCACAAGTATAAGAACAGAAACGAAAAAGTCAGTTTTAGACTTTGATACTACAACTCACATGCCAGTTGAAGTTCCTGTTACTACAAGTACTTTAAGTGAAGACCGTCCAGAGGGAGTAACTTTACCAAAGAGCACAACTTCAAGAATAACTAGCACTCATCCATCAGAAATGTCGACAGATTACGAAACTTATTCAACATTGAAGTACCATAGTCTGGAAATAAACACAACAGAAGCTAGTATAATGTCTAGAGATTTAATAACTGAACCCGAAAGAGAAGAGACCTTATTACCCGTTTATTCCTCTTCAATAGAAGTAGAAACAGAACCAGTTCCTCAAACAACTATTACTCCAAAACCATTTGACATCATTACATCTGGCGAAACTAGAAAAATAGAATATTTGGAGCATTCAACCCCTAGAAAAGAAACGACAACTCAGAAAACTACAGCCAGATTGATCGAATTGAGTACTAAACCTGAAGTGTATGATACACCTGAATTTCGTTATCCTGAAGTTAAAATGAATACAGAAAGTACAATAGCGACTCAATTTCCAACACAAACGAAAGTAGACGATTTATTATCGTCTCCTTATCTTACTACAATCAGGGTAGAAACTGAGAAGTCTGTTTCAGGTGTTCAAACTACAATCCCAGCGTTAGATAACATCTTTATAACTGCTCAAACTGAGGCAACAGAGTACCCAAAGAGTGAAAGTACAAGCAAGCAAACTACTTTAGGAAAGCACACAACCAAACCATTCGAATTGCCTACTGAATCCGGAATGTACTCAACATCTGAATATTACGATCAACAAACAAAATCACGTAAAGGAACTACCATATTTACTACCTCGTCTCCTATGGAAACTAAAGAAGAGGTATTACCACAAACATATTCTACAACTATAAGAGTGGCAACTAAGACTTCTGCTTCTAGTGTGGAAACTGTTACCCCTAAATCAGTTAGTGTGGTAACTGCTACTGAACCTGAGACATCATTGTTCATAACTAACTTTGATACTGAAACAGTGAGTACACAGACAGAATTATCAAGCTCGGAACCTAATAAGCATCTAACAAAGTTTGAAGTTCAATCAGAACCAACACACTTTACAAAGAAATATCCACAAACAAAATCACCAAGTTCACCGATTACTGACATATATACAGATATTGGAACGGAAGCGTCGACCTCGACGTTCCTTACAAGTATCAGAACAACTGATACAGAGGATTTAGTTTCACAACATCCATATACAACATCTAAATATGTCGACCAGTATAGTAAATTTGGAACTGAAGAACCAGAATCCCTAACATATTCTAGTACACAAAGAATAGGGCTTGATTTAAGTACGAAAAAAGACGAAAATTCCGAGAAATATGATTCGGAAATAGAAGTAAGCACGATGTCCTTTGATTCACAAACTGACATTAAGACTGAACAATCATTGTCGTCGACAACGATAGGCGTAGAAACAGATAAACCTCATATGCTCCTAAATACTTCAGTACCGATAGCAATTGACATCACTTCCACAGGAGAACCTGAAATACCTTCAAGTTCCATAACTACTGGTGTAGCTATAGAAGAAGTAAGCACGCCAATTACACGGTTCACTGAGTTCTCAACTGATACTAAAGCTAACCAAGACATAATGGATTCCACAACTGAACTATCAAAGATCACCAATGCAACTTTTGGTGAGATAACAACAGAAACTGAAAGTGAAATGTCGTCAAGAAAGTACCCAACAACAATAAAAATTGAAACAGAAAGCTCTGATGTGACCACTACAGCAGCTGGAAAAATACCTTCTGGCCCAGCTACAACACCATATATAAGTATAAAAACGAAAGAGCCAGATGTGGAGTTCTCTACGGATCATCTAACTTCAGAACAGTTTAGTAAAATAGAGAATCTGACCACAAGTTCACTGGATATGGCAACAAACAATGTAATGAGGATATCAACATTACCAACTTACTACACAACGATAAGGGTTGAAACAGAAAAATCAGCCTCTCGCTTCGAAACTACGACTTCAAAAGTAGTTGATGGCTTCTCTAAAGAGCCTGAAGTGTCAAATATATTTTGGCGTTCCACGACCATTGAAGAAGACACAGGGGACGCAAGTACACAGAAAGTTGATGTGACTAAACAGTCCATTGTATTTTCTACTGAATCTAGAACTCAATCCGAAGTAACCTATCATACAACAGATGAACTTAGAACTGAATTCGATAAATCAACACCGAGTGCTTTTGCTACTGTATCTGGAGAAGATGTATCTTCTCCAAGTTATTTTACAACTGAAAACGTAGAAACAAGAACGTCATTTTCAAACTTTGATTCATCAACTGCGAAAGATGAAGATTACACAACAAAGACCGATTTGACATCAGAAGTTTCTACTATTACTGAGGTAACAGGAATGCAAGTCTCTCAAGATGAAATACCTGCAGGAGATATAAGTGAAAATTCAACCGAATCTGAAATTGAACATAGACAAACATCCACTATAAAGATAGGTATAACAGAAATAACGAGCCCACCGACTGCAATTAGTGAAATAGAGAAATCGTCACCCTCAACTCACTTCACAACAATGAGAGGGGAGAAAGATAAATTAACTGACAAACCAGAGTCTCCAAAACCTATGCAAATAAATATTACAGATATGTATACAGATAGACCTATATTAACAATGCATTTTACTAGTACAGAGAGAAAGCCTGAGCAAGATATTCCGGTAAGAGATTTAATAGGTTTGACAACCGCAAGCTATGAAAGTACAGCTGAAACAAGTGAAGAGCCCTATCAAGAATTTTCTACGAAGATTAGTGTGGAAACAGAAAAATCTGCTTCACGAGTCGAAACTACAACATCAAAATCCGTTGAATATTCCCCTACAACGCAAGGTAAGGAATTGCAATTCCCATCCTCTCCTCTTAGCACAACAATGGGCAAGCAAGAACAAGAGTTATCAAAGCAGGAGCTAGACTATACAACAGAATATTCTTTAGGAACGTCAACTACAACAAAACCTACAGGACCATTACATAAGCTTCCAACAAAGGATGAATCTACGACTAAAGCTTCAGGTGCATACGAAGAACCAGATTCAACTAGATTTACGGCCGAAGGCGAAGAGTTTACTACAGAAAAGAAGCACATTACTGGTACTGATTTTATTGCGACTCCAGAAAGCGATTCAATACAAAAGTATTCGACAACGGTGATTACAGAGACAGAAAAATCAACTTTGCCGATACAATCCACATCAGAAAAAGCCGGAATCACATTGAAAGCAGAAACTACGTCATTTTCAAAATATACTTCAATTGATAACATTGAAATGACACAGTCAAACACATTTGATGAAATAGAAATTACAACACCTAGGGAAACTTTAACTATTGCTGAAACTAAAAAAATGTCTACAATTGCTACTACCGAAACCATCGGAGATATAGAAAATCAATCTAGTGATAAAACAGTATCATTGGAAGAGACGTTCGAAGAAAAAACTTCAACAATCAGATCACAACTGCCAGACGTAGAGCCCAGAACTAAGGGAACAGAATCATCTCTTACGTACAGTACAGAAAGATTCACTGGATTACCATTTACGCATAAAGCTGAAACAACAACAAAATCAGAAAGCCCGATAACAGAAACTGTCTACATGTCAGAAGACACGTCAGATTATTTAACAGAAAGAGACTCTACTACCCTGCCATATCAAACCACTCATCCTGATGAAACGGACTTACTTACAACTTTAAAATCCAGTAGCTTCAATACTGGTAACATAATAACATCTGGTATAATATCGACAAAAGCAGAAGCAGACGTAGGTTCGGAATCAACTATTGCTTCTCAATCAAGCGGAGTATCTACTACTCAATATTCTGTTGAATTGACAGATTTTCACGACGTATCTGCAGAAACTGAAGAAACTTCAAACGAAGTATCCAGTTCTACGTCTGCTGATGAAGTGTCACCTGGTTCAGATTATACCATTGTCACTAGATTATATTCTGACTTCTCAAGAACTTACACTACAATTCATGATAGAATGAAGTCTTCTATATCTTCATTTTGGACAAGTTCGCCAGAAACTACTGTATCTTATTCTTCGCCAGATGCATATACATCAACAGATTACGAAACAATAACTTCAGTGAAAGATGTTCACGTTTCAAGTGACAGCTCAGAATCTACTACAAATGTTGATTCAAAGAGTTCTACTCACTATAGGATAACAGAAACTTCCCCAGAATTAAGAAATATTGAAGATGTAGAATCAACCACGCCTTTTGCTTACACTGAATCACCAACATCTTTCTTACCACCTTCTTCATCGCAAGCATTTTCTACTTCCATGAAACCCAATGATGTAACAACTTATATTTCTACAAAAAAAGAAATCAGTCCTGCTTTCGAATACTCCACATTGTCTGAAATAACTGCGACTGAAAGTGAACACTCCCCCAAAACATTTACTGATCAACAAGACATGTTAGGAATAACTACTAGTAGTAGTCTTAAAAGTTTTCAAGATACAACAGAACATGAAACGGTTACTACTCATAAAATTACAACTTCGTACGATGAGATTTCAGAAAAATACAATGAAACCACCAAAAATATCGCCGTTCCTTCCGATCTTATTTCCACTCCTAGACCGGAAACTAAAGAACCTATTAGATCTCAAAATCACACAGTTGATGAGATATTTGACTCTACCGATCAGACCAGTAGTAGAACATCTGACTCCTCCACCTCATCCTTAACCACTGTCAGAACTACTTTATCGCCGGCACCAATCGACCAAGTGACGGTTGAAATGGCTGGTCCTATTGAAAGAGTTGAAGGAACTACACATAGAATATTAAACGATGTTACTACAACTGAAGAAAGCGCATCTGAAGCCCAACAATCTACTATAACCTCGTCTTTTTATCAAGATGCAGAAACTGCAACATATGTGTCAACTAGACTTGCATCTTCAACAGCAAAACCAGAATCTCATATCATGAGAATACCTCCTAAAACTAAAACGCCAATTTATGTTGATACAACACCTACATTTGAAAGCACAGATTCTGCTACAACAGAGTCATATTCTTTTGATTCTGAGAACACAACGACTGAAGTTACCGCAACATCTGAAACAAAAGTTTCATCGGTAATTACAAAGAAACCGGAGACCGACTTGACTTCGCGTGTGGGGAAAACAGAAGGATTTGAGAGAACAACAATACCTTCAACATTAACAGCAGACTTTACTTGGACTTGGACGCAGATATTTAGCAGATCGACTTCAGATATTTCTGTTCCTTCTACTGATGTAAAATATTATCCTACTACTTTCTTGGATAAACATAGCGATGAATCAGTTACTATTATCTCCGAACCTGACTCTTATTCTCCAACAACTAAAATCTCAGGAGAAACTATCAGCATATCGAGAAAAGATGATCACACAACAGTCAGTAAAGAGATGGAAGCGAAAAATGACACAACTGACTTCGAGCATCTCAAGACAATGAGTTATAGCAATGAAGAAATTAGTACTCTCAGTTACTCTGAAACGAAAGTACCTACACCTGAACAGAAGTTGTCAAGTGTGGGTACGAATGTAATGTATGAGACAACAGAATACCCATTCAGGAGTTCAGTGAAGACAGAGATTACTTCAGAATGTTCTACAGATAATGACTGTAAAGACAATGAAACTTGTGTCAAATATAAATGTGAAAATCCTTGTTACGTTTTTAATCCTTGTAATGCAGGTGTTTTGTGCATAGTACAAACACATAGGCCTGTTTGTTTGTGCCCCTCTGAGAATGGATCTCCAACTCTTGATTGTATTACACACCCAGGTAAACAAAAGCCAAATATTACACATCTGAGAACAGATACAGCTATTCTGCACTTGGCATTCTGTCATCTTTTGGTTTTTTGTTTTAAAGATTGGTTTGATTCTCCCTTACCGTAGTACGTATGTAGAATGCGAATGGAAGATTTGGTCTGCATGCGAGTGGAATTGTTGATATTTTTCCTGTAGTAGGCGTTGTGATATTTTCTTGCATTTGCGTTTGACTTGCTGTTGAGGAAGAGGTAACGGGCGAAAGTGCATTGTTGGGAATACTTTCGTATGTTGAACATTGGGACCTTTGTAGATATATTTACAAATGCCATTTCCTATCGTTCCTCATTCAGCATGTGAAACATTACATTGAAGAGATACAAACATGCTATATATGGATATTTGAATTGTACTATATATACCTATTAGTATAAATTTTCAAGAATATATCGAGTGCTTCATCAGCATGTTGAAAATTCCAATCATTACACACACCCAATTGTTCTTGGTAAGCTTGTGTCAGTCTGTTGAATGTCCATTATAACAGTGATTTTTTTAATCTTTAGGATGTGCAAAGAAGGAAAAAAAAAGTCTGCATAATTTCATGTGGTTGTGGTGTTATGATTTTTATAGGATATTTTGTGGCATCATTGCTTTGAATGTATCTATCCTGCGAATAAGTCCAGAATATGCTCAAATTTAACAATGGTACCTTTCGTTTCACTTACAAAAAAGAAGTATTGTATAAAGCTTTTTGCAAATAACAAAATTTATTTTGTAAACAGTTTTTATTTCAGCTTGTTGCTTCACTTAACAGTAATTAAGAAGATCTTATGGTGGCTTGGTGCCAATATGAATGTTTATAAAATATCTCAGGTCTTGTTTTAGATTAAGAAATTATTCAAAGTTAATTTGGATATGAAAATGGACTATAATATAAGGTTGCTTTTAATGCTGATGTTTAGTTAATACTCAGAAACTTTGATAATAAATTAGCTTTGCATATTTGTGTTATACGCTTTATTATTCATGATAAATTATATTTGGAGCTTAAAAGCGTGCTTGTTCCTATTAGATCAATGTAGCTATTGTGGAACAATTAAATAAAGAACTTTTGCTTGTGATAGAATCTACAATCAGATGTTAAAAGGGAAAGAGACAGAAGAGTTTTAAAGTCTCCTTCTTTCGCTGATAATAACATTAATCTTTATACGTAGAAGAGCAAGACACTCAGAAAGAAAAGAAAGAACACAAAGAAGCTATACAAATCTCAAATACATTGACTATGAAGGCCATACAAGTAAACTATTTGCATAGCATATACGCGTAATATACAAATTCTCCTTAATGAAGCTAGCTTATCTAGGGACTATAAAGAGCATAATTTACCGTCAGAGATCCTGAAACGGGGGAAAAGGCGAGTAAGATTGCTTTAACACATAGCTTTCATTATACGCAATTCCTTAGCAATGTTATTGTCTGCGGATTATACACAGGTTCAGACACTGCCCACGCAGACCAACTTATCTTTAGTTTCACGTAATTTGCCTTAGTCGCATCTGAAGAGTAGCTTAAGTACAGAACCGCTATCTTCACTCTTCCTTACCTCATCGACAATCAAACAAAACCAACAAGTAAACTTCCGAAGCTCCATAACTAACAAATTGCATGACTTACGGAGCTCTCAAGTTCATTGCCCCTGTAACAAACGTTCGCCAGTGGGCTCTATCCGAGGCAAGATCAAGCTAGTTTTCATCACAAACCTTCCAAAATCCCTTCTAATATTGTCCTCCCAACGACTTATCGGTCTTCCCAACTGCCTCTTTCGCTCCGGCTTCCTAACTACGATGGAATATACTGTAGTCTTCGTATTTCTCCCGTTCGAGCTAAAGGGCTGCCCATAGTTTCTACATAGTTTCTGTAAAGTTTCTACATAGTTTCTGTAAAGCACGTATATGTTTATATTTATATAACCGCTAAGACAAAGGAAAGTGGAATTGCATTTTAAGTTAAGTCTAAAGGTTGGAAAATAGAAGGATACTTACAGCATATTGTTCCAGTTGTAAACATATAAATAACACACAGATGAAAGAACTTTATTTCGACTCCGATGAGGTCTTTGTCAATTAGGAAGATAGAGATATGATGAACACATGTACGAAGACAAATGAGAGAGCAATGGTGGTGTCATGTATCTGATAAATCATCATGTTTGCAACCATTGACTAATGTATTACGTGTACGCTTCAGGATGTGAGCGTGCAACGTTATGTATTGAAAATGCTGTATAACTATTTTTTTACCTGTTGGTGTGAAGCTAATTTTCTCAAACGTTAAACACAAACTATAAATAAGTAAAATCTTAATATATTTCGCGAGTCTGTGTGCTTGCATTGTCAAACGATGTTAAAATTAAAATGATTACGGAAAGGCAATGTTGTGAGTAAGGTTGAGAATGCTGAACTGAACGTTAAATGTGCCACAAAGAGTATATATGAACATTATACTCACGTTACTCACAATATTACCTTCCCATAATCCTTTCAATTTTCCCATCCTTTGAAAATGCGAACACACAGACTCGCGAAATATATCACGATTTTACTCAGTAGTTTGTGTTTAATATTTGAGAGAATTAGCTGCACACCAACAGGTAAGAAAGTGTCAGTTTTCTCTGCACGAGGTTTGTTGGCTGCATAACTAATTTGTCTTCGTAAACGTGTATGGCACATTTCTATCTTCCTGCTTGAGAAAGACTTCCTACAGATCGAAATATAGTTCTGTCATCTGTGAGTTATTTATGTGTTTACAACTGGAACAATATGATATAAGTATCTCTTTTTGTCTTTGTTTATAAAATCATGTATTGGACGAAATTAACTTGTCTGCTAATACATCATAAGAGATCTTTGCTTTTCAAAATAAACTACAGGTTCGATGAGAGAGGGACAAATTTGGTTTTGAAAGTAATGTTTTTCTTACAACAACTATAATAGGTACGAGCAAATTCAAGATTCAAGATCGTAACTTTTTTCTTAAAATGTTTCTCTTTGTTTTGAGGACAACAATAATTTTGGACTAACAGCGAAATTAAAATGGCCAAGAGCAAAATAACAATTTTTTAAGAATGATGAGTAGTTAGGAAAGAGAAGTTAAGAAGCCAAGAAAAAATAGGAAAGCTTCGGATTGAAACAAAGAATCTTGTTTGCATTAGAACAGGAGCAAAGGAAGCGAAAAAAGGAGAAAACTATCTACCTTAATCCTTGCAGCTCATAAAAGATCTTCCAACTCGCTTATGAG
>JAGDQP010021974.1:19217-31048 GCA_022664845.1 Lepisma saccharinum
CACTTTCCAACATGTCTTTTCACTAAACATGTTTAATTTTTTTCTGTAAAAATTTCACGAAGTAAAAATATATATTGAACTGCTTTTTCTGATTGGATCAAAAGACTTTATTTTTAAATAATTCTAATAAGATATATATATATATTTACTTATCGGAAATATAGTTTACTATGAAAACCAAATTTTGATTTCCTCCCTTTCAGTTTGTCAATGCCAGCGAGATAGAGATTGTTCACCTGGTTTAACTTGTGACGGCTGCAATTGCATACCTGAAGGTACGCAACTAGTTAATTTTAGATTATTATTTATTTCTTAATTTTAAAGTGTAATAAGCTATTTTGTCTATATATACTCTTATTTGATTAAATTTGATAAACAGCTTTTCATCTGATTTTCTTATTTTTAGTTTACATGTGACTTTGTTGTATGTTGATCTAATTGACTTTACTATTTATAAATACTGTGTGAAACGTTTCCTCGTTTACAAATTTCATTGTTTTGATTTATAAGCTAATAGTTGCGCTCAGATGCTGTTTGTTGTTTAAACCAGCTGTTTGGAACCAACAAAGTTCTATTTAAGCAATAACCTCATAATCACTACTATCATATTTATTACTTTCATTGTATTTTCAAAATCATATCCTTCATATTTAAACTTTATTATTTCTCCACGCTCTCTCGAAAACAAAAAGTCACTTTATAAATACTTGCACATTGAATGTAATATAAACTTCAGTTTAAGTGTACTTTTCTTCACAAGCATTATATAATAGACACAAGATCATGTTCGGTCAGTGTATAAATAGAATAAATTATTAAAATTAGTCAAAAAGAGCATTTTTACATTTAAATGTTTCGAATAACTAGGAAAAATTGTTATTGTTTTAGAAAATATAACAATTGTTGCATGCAGATATTAACGCTTAATTAAATAATGTGATTATTTCTTTTATTAAGGAAAACAACCTGTTGTAACACCAGGTTGCGAACATTGCCCTCCTGGCATTCCATGTGACAAAGTGACCGGTGCCTGTATTACAGGTAGGACTATCATTTGCATGCATAAACCAGTAACTTTCAAGCTTAAAAATACTCGATGGGCGTTAGCAGTGTGAAAGCTTCATCCAAATTTCTATTGAAAATAATGTTTTCTTATTACATGATATTCTCTGTATTTATCCAATGACGACTTTGCACTTTTATTTGAAGTTTTATTTGCTACTTTATAAGTAACATATGGAGTTAATACAGAATTTCATTAGGCGTGGCTGGAGAAAATGTACGCTTTCAGTATAGAGATGTAATTTTCAGTTGATCTCTTAGTTTTGTCGGTTCTAAAGAAAAGGTGGAATCTTCATTACGACGACGTGGAAAATTTCGTACCTGAATTCAAGTGAGAAATTCAATGTTAGCATAGTTCTTAAGAAACTGCTTGCTTATATTATGTTGTATATAATAAAAAATATTCACTAATGAGCTCGCTAAGGTGGAAGACTTAATAAAACATATTTGTGATATTTCTTATTAAAAATCACATGATGACTATATGAGACACTTCACATGAAAGCTTATAACTCCACGCGGAGTAACAGGTACAACAGCTGTACAGCAGTAATTAATTTTTTTAACCGATCATAGTTATCAAGAAAGTAAATATCTTGCTAAAGAGAACAAAATAAAAAATCAAAGTCGTAGTTAAGATATAGGTGAATCTGCAACAGGTAAGTTGATCAAAGAATTTTGTTCTCAGTAATATTTTCTCAAAAATTAGTTCAATAATGAACTAAGAAGCTGCAATTAAGAATAATGGATCTCATCCTTATAGTTATGCTAGTAAGTATTGCAAAACCAATATCACCTACAAACAACAGATGGAAAATAAAAGAATTGAGCCACCTACTTAATTACTTAAAAACTGCATATGTAATTTAGGATGCTGAAGATATGATATGTCACTAAATTAAGTAGAAGATTGTTTGGTATTGTTTATTTGCGTGTGTGAGAGAGAGAGTGTGTAAAGTTTGTTTGTGTATGTGTGTGTGTGAGAGAGAGAGAGAGAGGAAACAAGCAAAAATTGTTTCTTAATCAAATCGAAAATATGTATTTAAACCAACAAAGAAATCATATTATTTACATTCGACCAGTCAATATTTTAGACAAGCATGATCGTGTATAAGTTAAACGTATAGAAAAAAATAAAATCCGAGATGAATGTTAATTTAAAAATAGAAACATTACTGAATCATGAAAACTTACAACATTTTTTTGAAAGTATTTTGAACAGTCTTACCAAAATAAACATGAATTGCTGGACTCTCTTATGTGAAACTGAAACAAATTCTTCTGTAACTTCTACAAAACAGACGTTATAATATTAGCTGTAAGTTTATTGTTTATATTTATTTGCGTAGTACTATACAAAAGATGTATGTAATACCTCAAATTTGGATGCAAGCTTTCAACTGTTATATTTTTCTGCTTTTGTGCTTTTACCTATTTCTCAAGCTTTGGTGAAAAAATGGTGTGTTGCTGTTTTGTTATAATGGAGCTGCCAGAATATAAATTTCATTTGTGCATCATTTGTGCAACGGTTATTTCCTACAGCTTTTAACAGACTAACAGGGAGTGAAGTCTGCAGCTACCCGTCTCCTGAAGGTGGAGGACGACTATTCATCTTGATACTCCATCTTAATTAAAAAACTACTTCCCAAGAAGCCATTAAAAGAATAATATTTACGATGTACCTTACCTACCACTTCCCAAATTTATTTGTTTCAAATGCAAGTTTAAATTCCATTCCATTTTTTCCTTTTTATCCCCATAATATTTTCACTTTAAGAACTCAGAAGATTGATGCTTGGGTTTCTGTTACTTAAAAATCTTCATTCTGATGCCGTTACTTCAGCTCTCACTTACTTTCCAACAATTAACTCTGTAGAAAAAAAGACAAATTAGAAACATTCTTATCCTAGCAGCACGTCTATTTCTATGTAATAAGAATTAAGCAAAATTAGAGTAGCTAGATAATACTACTGATACAATAGTTTCTTGTATTAGCATAAACTATCTGGTAACATTGACTTCGGAATGAACTATTTCTGTTCTTAGAAAGCAACACATCTTTTTTTCGGTTTGTTGTATTTCTTTGTATTATACCATCTTTATTAAGAACAGGACCAGTGCTTTCTTTCCAGGATATTTTTTATGGGAAAATGTTCTCTAGTTGTATATTTCAGTCTTATTTCATTTTGTTTCATGGTTATTTTCTCTTTCAGTTTAGTTACTTATTTGTGTATATACTTGTAAAAACTGTAAATATTGGTATAAATTATTTTTTGTATCGTATGCTGTATTGTTTAATGGTTTGCAGTGATGAAACTTTGTAGCCTGTATTGAAAAACCAATATAATATTTAGAACTAGATTTTTAATTCCAATCATTACGCTCTATCCGACATTTCCATTTACAAAATCAATGGTTTAGAAAATGTACATGAATATGTTATAGTAAATCCATAAATTACCTAAGGATACAATTAGAAGAATATGTTTACGTTTGGCGATTTATATATCTATGCATGCAAATCTTCCTGTGTAAATTTGCAAACAAATTAGAAACATTTCCACCATTTTCTCTTTTGTATTGAGTATTAATACTTTCCAGCATCTTGAAATTTAAAATAAGTCTATTCTTTTCATCCTTTGCTCTTAATCATTTTATGTCCTATTTGTTTTACCATTCATCTATTTCCTTGTCTTAAAAATTCTAAGAAGTTATTCTCAAATACTTAGTAACTTGATAGTAACTTCCTGACTAGACTTGATATACAAATATCATGGTTTAGTATTCTTCTAGCAAACTTTTAATTAGATTTTTCTTTAAATTTAAGATGAATAATTTAGCAGCACAATGCAATCAACTATTATCATTATTGTAGTACTATAGTACGTTTTCATTTCAACACTCTTCTGAAGAAGAATCACGCGATTATCTACAACTTCTTGTCTTTCATGCAGTGCTTCCGCCTGTTTAAATATTGTGTACAATGAAGACGCGGTCTTAGTTCTCTTCTCCTTTGCATACTTTAGGATTTTGGTTCTTGTATGCATGACTTGGAAAATGCAATCATTGAACTTATTGAATGCGAACATTCGAGCATATTATTTAACTTGCATGTTTTTATCGTACTGGTAATGTGAGAAATACGTTGGGGTCGCTAGGAGAAATTCCAGTATCATTTCTATCTTTAATAATGAGAAAACGATGTGAGCTATTATGTGCATGAAATAGAATGACTATTATTATTTGGCATTGAATGAAACATTTGAGGTGTGTTTGGACTTGCTTTAGTTATCATCAATGAATAAGCAGCGCTTTTGTAGTTCAGTGAGACTGTCATTCTGAAGTTTTAACGTAACGCTTTCAGAGAATCTTAAATTACACGTTCGGTTCGTTGCGTGTAGAATTATGTAGAAAGAAAGAGATACCACATAACTATTTTACTAATCTAAAATTTTTTTTTTTTCTAAAATATATCACTTGGAAATTTCAGTAGAAAAACCCTGAGAACTGTCAGAAATAAAAAGTTATTCGTTCTGAATAAATCACGCCTCGTATGAATCTCATTGTACCTCTTCTATTTTTTAATGTAGTAAGTTCGTTCTATTGTCTTGGAAGATGATATTTATACCAATCTTGCGAAATCATTCTTTGGTCTTATGCTATAGCACATAGATTTAATTTAGAGAATATAAAGCAAACAAATGTGAGGAAAAGTATTGATCCGAAAACGTCAAGGTTCATGTTCAAGTATTTTCATACTCATCACCGCGTTTGTGATCGTAAATCACTGCCTGCGAATCCAGAAGATTGAGGTTTCTAAAACTAAAATACTTACATTTAGAGTAGTGAATCAAACATACAAATCTAGAGAGAGTTTAGCAAATCATTTACCTAATTAATTCACAAACAATGAGCCTTTTTATTGATAGAAAGATCTATCAGCAACATAATTATTGATTAGTATATTTGCAATGACAATGCATCATCGCGTCTATGCGTCGAATGTCCTGACAGTTTCTCAAAGCATTTATGTCCGAGCTCAATTTTTCAACAACTTTATGTTTTAATTTATAAAATATCACACCATTCTAAATTGTAATTCTTTCTTATCCAATCTGATATTTTCATCCTTTCATTTCTTATATGTAATTCAAATCATCATCTGTTTAAATATGTTTAATAATTATTGCAAATATTTAAAATCTACATTTATGTAGAAGAGAAGTCAATAATTCTAAAAAAGTATCTTAATTAAGAAAGGACACGTTAACCGAAAGTGTAATACTTAATCTCTAATGTGTGCATGCTATTTAATTGAACTAGTATTTTGGAAAGTTTGAATTCCCGCTTCTCTGATCTATTGCCTTATAACGAGTTTACTGAATATCAAAGTTTTAAATGACATTAGATTTCTTTTACACTTATTAACGTTTCGCTAAATTCCGTTTTGTACATGAATATAATGCTTTTATAACATCTTTAAATGCATGATTATAGCATGGAAAACAGTAATGTCTAAAGATACTTATTAATACACTCAACAAGATCTTTTTGCTTATGGTGGGGGTAATTTAAAATTATAGCTTAAACACAATTTCTACACTAGATTTAGTAGCATTTTGTACATAAAAAACTATGCTTAGATGTACAGATAATAAAAACAACTACAATAAATGTATTATAATAATATTTGAAAATTTACAATAATTCTTATCATTGCACCTTTTGTAGTATTGTATTCACTATCATTGTTGTACATAGTTAATAGTTCTCTTCTTTTGTAACATGTTATTTCTTCTTACGTTGCCTAGTATCCAGCTATCACTTACATTTTATTTCTTTGTTCCTTTAATAGTAGTGACAGAATCACCAGGAACAACTCTTGGGTCAAAAGCGGCAACAGTGACACCTTCACATGGTTACAGGGCTGAGACCACGGCTCCATACGAAACACAAACAGAATCACCAGTGACTCAAGAGCCTCCTTTGGACTCTAAAGCTCCACTTATACCAATGACTCAGACACCCGAACATGAGGAATTCACAACAATGAAAACTGCTTTACAAACAAAACACACTCCGAAAGTCACTGACGAAGACTTTATACAAAGAAGCACAGTCTTGACTGAAACAACATCAGTTTACCAACCCACAAACAAGTCTCCTGGGTACACTGTCTTGTTACCTGAAACTACTTCTCGTTCTAGTTTTCTAACAACAGAAACTCCGTTAGAAGTTAGAATAGATGGTTATGAAACTACACCCTATGGAACATCTCCAGAAGAACCTGCTACAGTTAGTTCTACCCTCTCTCAATCATCGAAAGCAATCCCTACGGATTCCTTTTTCACACAAGCTAGTATCTTTACCGAAAGCTCAAGTGAGTCTTCAATTTCTTCAGAATTCACTATCTCGAATCTTGTTACTGAAAGTGATAAAACGCCACAAGCCCCCGAAACTAGCTTCTCAACTTTAGCAGCTACTGAGAAAAGTTCTATTGAATTAAACACAGAAATTCCAGAAGTCACCACTTCAGGTAAACCTTCCATTGAAACTTATCCGCCTCCAGAACCCACACTTTCTTCTGAAAGCACACCACCAAAATTTTACACTGAAGCTGTTGAAGCTGAAACTACAGTGAGGGAGTCTTTAACTGATATCACGACGCCAGTTCACGCTCCATCCTCAGAAAAGAGTCCTGTTACATTTAGAGAATATCAGGAATCAACCACAGAATATACAGCGCATGAAACAACATTACAAGGAGTAGTTTCTACTGATTTAGAAGGTACATCAACTCCTTCAACACGTATTGATACAAGAATCTCTGAGGAAACAACGATTTCTGATCTAAAAACTCCCGTAACATTACAGCCGTCTGACGAAACGAAAAGACCTACCATACCAACCACTAGTTCAGTTGAAACCAAAACTCCTGAAGTAATGACTACACTTTCATATACTCCACAATATCCAGAAATCCCTTCAACTTCGGAAATCCCTTCACATGTAGAGGAATCATTATCAACAGAAACAGCTTCTTCTGGAACTGTACGCACAGAAAAAATTCCTTCACAGACACCTTCCACTATATCAGAGGGTGAAACATCATCAAACACACAAATAATGTACCAAGAAGAAACATCTACAATATCTGTACATCCTTCAACAAAACCTGAAATTTTCACACCTAAATCGGTATCAGAAACATTCGGATTGCCTACAACTCAAGAGTTTTCAACATTGAAAAGTTCAACAGAAGAAGTTCCTAAACCTGAAACTACTACTACTTCTAAATCATCAGAAAGTCCAACGACACAGACAACTATTGTAGAAGCAAAACTTCCTAGTACAGAAACACCATCATACACGCAGAGTATTGAGAAATTATCAACACCAACAGAACATATTGAAATCAGAATTTTAGATGAAACAACTACTCCAGTTTATTTTGAACATACTTCCAAATCAGGTTTCACCGAAGAAACAACCTCATCAACTTCTATAAAAATACATCATCAAATTCCTACATCACAACCAAGCGAAATCACATTTTCAACAATTCCCTCCACAAGTCCAAGCGAAACTTCAGATAAAGTCTCTCTCAAATATTCTGAAACTCCTACAGTACTAACAAGTACAGTTACTAGTGCTCAGAAGGATCTAACTACACAGCCCATCTTCTTTGAGACGCAAACACCAAAAGAAGCAGTGACGGTAGAAGACCAAACAGAATTTTTTTCTCTTCATACTGTACGTCCGATTTCAACAACACATTCTGAAACCACCACAACCCTGCCTTTGGAAATTTCATCTAGACATTCAGATATTCCAGTGGAAAGCACGTTAAATTCAATCACTATATCGGCAGAAACTTCACCGCCTAGTCTCTTTGAAACTAAAACTTCAGAAGAACCCCTACCTACGTCAGAAATAACAACTGAAATACCCTCCACAAGATCAACCAAAATCGAGGGTAAAACATTACCCAAAACTTTCCCAACCGCACCGATTGAAGTTGAAATTCCCTTTGAATTTACAGAACCTTCTCAGTATAGTCCAGAAACTACACCAAAATTCTTCGGTGAATCATCAGAAATACCAAGTACACAAACCACATTCTTTGAAACTAAACTACCAGAACAACAAACAGAAGCTCCACCTGTCTCAACAAGCCAGTCAACTGAAACAGAAGGTGAATTTCTACCACATACTTTATCTTATTCTAGTTCCACTAGCAAGGAAATTTATGAAAGTACAACTGAAAGGGTAGGTGCTTATTCAACAGAATCTTTCCTAACTTCAACAGATACTAAAGAACCTTCTGAAACTACTACACCAGAGGAAACAGAGATCTTAACCGAGAAGGCTAT
Source organism: Lepisma saccharinum (assembly GCA_022664845.1). Lineage (NCBI taxonomy): Eukaryota > Metazoa > Arthropoda > Insecta > Zygentoma > Lepismatidae > Lepisma > Lepisma saccharinum. Next base: position 27,653 of record JAGDQP010021974.1, read on the forward strand.
ACCTATAACAACTCCATCTCCCAGAATTTTAGAAACTCAATCACCAGTAACTGAAGCAGTTTCTCTATCTTTGCCAACAACAATTCAAGAACATCAGTTCACTGAAACTGCTGAGAGTAAAATCCCAGAGCCTGTTACAGAATCCCTCACGACCACCAATATAAGCGATGAGACTACTGAAACATCATCTGAAACTCCTTTAGACGTTAGAATTTTGACGGAATCTCCTGACGATACAATTTCAAGTACTATTCCCGAAACAACGACATTTACAATAACCTCAACAATTTGCACACTTGATGATGATTGCGACACACTCTTAGCCTGCCGAGGAGGACACTGTGTTGATCCTTGCATCAAGAGCGACGCATGTCCACAAAATTCTCATTGCACAGTTTCAAATCACACCACTCGTTGTATTTGCCTACCAGGTTACGTAGGAGATCCACAAGAGGAATGCAAAAGAGGTACATGGAACACGTCAGAACATATTAATAAGCACATCCAGTATGATCAATACTTCTAAATATATAGATATAGATACATACATGTTTCATTTAGATAGCACATTTTAAATAGTATCTTCATTCTTATCTTTTTCTGTCTGCCACTGTCTTTGGTAGTGGTTTTATTTGCACATTAAGAATAATAAATTAGTATACTTCTTTTAGTGACTTTTAATTTGCTTGTACAGTAATTCAATTTAAATTATGAACATAACTGAGTAATATGATCTTGTTAATGCCATGTAATATATTTAACTACTGTAGCTAATTTTCAAAAACTATAATCTTAATAGTTAAAACTTACAAGAGATACCAAACTTACTGAAATTATGACCACGAATTTAAGAAAATCTACAGTGATGCTTCTTTGTAACACTCATAATCCACTAATATTACTCCAATTTTTGTCTAGCTCCACCTGGCGGTTCTCCTAAAGTTGATCGACCTTGTGTATATGATAGCGATTGTCTTGAAACGGAAGCGTGTTTCATGTCGTTTTGTCAAGATCCATGTGAATTTGCAAAGGCCTGTGCTTCCACCGCAAAATGCCATGTTAAGGCACACAGGCCCATTTGCACTTGTCCAGCAGGTTACGAAGGAAACCCAACACTCAAGTGCTTCTTGTCCACACCATGTAAGCTACTAATATATTTAATCAACCTATTTCTTGATTCTTCTGTCTTTGGAAAGGGATGAATCAACCATAAGCTCTATGTCGCTAGCATGAAACGTTTAACAAATTGACGATTAATATTCTACCAGCTGAATTAAACGGACAATTCACCATAATACAGCAAATAACGACGCAATCAGTACTGACAACTAATTTGAATAATGACTCACCTTTAAGTTAACACGTACTAAAGTTATCTGCTTTGAATTTGTATACAAGCCAACAGTTACAAGATAAAATGTAACGTGACGAAAAAGAATTGTGCAGAATATGATAGCACATCGTAACTTATAACCAAATTTTGAGAGGAAAACGTTGCATCACACACTTTTCATCTTCATATATTCACATAACAGTCTACAATTAAATTTAGACCTCGTTGAGAAGTGTAACATAAGTGTAAGTCAAAAGGAAAATCGTATTTATTTATTCAAGAAGATCAGTGAATATCAAAAGTGTTGCTGATAACATGAAAGCTATATTTGAAAACTATCTCATTTATCAACATCAGAAATCATTTACACCATGTCATCAATACTAGTGATTCTCAATTATTATAAATATTTAATGCTCTTTTCTTTTTGTAATCAATAACTTGAGTTAATGTAAAGGTGTTGATATGACAGCTGATGTTAAAAGAACATAAATTATAGATTAACGGAAAAAAGATTGTCGGGCAGGTGTTTGTTTCTTCTTTATTTGATTGCCTAGTTCAAGTGGTTATAAAATTACGGGCTCAGGTGTGTAGCCAAGTACAAGAAAAGTACAGAAATAACCAAATGTACAGAGAAAGCATATGGTGAAGTTAGCAGAAGAAAGTAAGTAAGAAAAGACAAGGAAGAAATTATTACAGTGCATGGATAATAGAAAATATTACAGTTCCGACATCATTCCTTAGAAAACACGAAATGTGCACAATTTGTAAAGGAGAGATAGAGAAAAATATGCCAGTTCTGAGTATCGTTCTTGTAAAACACTAATTGCGAGATTTGTTTATTACGTACTTCAGTATAAATGTTTTAGGAAACATAACAACTTGTAATTGAAACATAGAACTTCAGATGCTACGAGAATGGAGAAACATTGATTACTGTTAATTAAATCTGGCAAGAAAAGTTCGAGATGTGTTGGAACCTCAGGACTTGTATTTGACATGATTCTATATTTCTTTATTCCATTAAATAAGTTAATAAATTGACTGCTGTAGTGAATTTTTCGTCAGGAACAAATAGCAAGACGGAGTAAGAGTGGAATGTGTGAAACTTCAAAATAATTTCTAAATCACTCGTTTTATTAGTGAATCTTAGTGATTAGTAGTGTGCTTTTATCAAGCTTGAATATGTGAAAATCTTCATCTAAGGAAAATAGAAATAAGGATTCGGTTAATTTAACATATCCTGACATAAATGTTCGAAGTCCAAAGAGGGAGTATGTAGAAGATAAAGAAGAGATTGAATCAAGAAAAAATAATCTCTTGTTCTATCTCATTTTATCATTCATATATATATATATATATATATATATATATATTAACAACCATCGTCACTTTTGCACTATCAACAAACCGGATGCCACAGTCTCCCTACACACCGAGTTCCACAACCCAATTTTGATCTATCTTATTTGGTTGCCATAATCCACATTTTACCCCCTATGACCAACACTTCAACACGCCGTCTGTGGGAGGGTGCCTTAACCTTCAATAACTCTAACCTCCCATTTGCTCTGCATTATCAACACTTTTCCTTCCTTAATTCCATCCCGAACTTACAGTTGTCTAGTTCGAAGTTCCGGAAATCCACGCGCTGTATAGTAGTCAACAGTTCTCCAAGCTTGATGCGTCGTCCGCTCGCGTGTCGCAACTGTCGTCTTGATCTTTTGTTCGTTCCACGTGTGCTTGTCTTTTCCTCTACTAGCAAGTATACTGTCGTAAAAACCGAAATATTGCAAGTATTCTGTAAATGTTAGTGTTTGACTGTGTGTTTGTGTTCGCCTATGGAACAATAAACTGTAAGTAAATTCCTTTCTTCTTATCATAAATTTACCTTATATATAAGGTAATTTAAGGTAAATTTAAGACAAATGAAGGAGAAAAAAGGATTACTTACAGCTTACTAACGCATTAGATCACACATTTTCACATGTACACACAAAAAAAGTCACTATATTTCGTGTATTCACACTTTTTCAAGTAGAGAGGAAGAGAGCGAAGTTCAC
>JAGDQP010021975.1:15732-31045 GCA_022664845.1 Lepisma saccharinum
CTGACACCTTCTAACAGCAACAAGTGATGCCGAGGAGACAGAAAATATTCTATACTATAATTTTGTAGTGGTTTTCAACCGCTAGTCTGCAGATCGTTACCGGTCCTCGTCAAATTAACGAATTCGATTATTTATATTGTAGATTTCAACAGTTCAAAACTGATAGTGAAGTTTACACTTCCTTCTCAAAACAATCTGAAGATGTCCAGACATCTTTTGAACGTCAAATAAACCTCTTAACTTACTGTTTTTCCCCTGTAGTTTGCCGGTCAGTGAGAACAAAAAACGTTGCAAAACACTGCCCTATACAGTATATGTGTTTTATATATGTCGTAGGAAGGGATTCGTTTTCCCTAGTAACGTACAATATAGTTTTCCATAGTAACCCAGTTTGATTACCTAACAAATGATTTACTAAGTCCGTGTAATTATATTATATAGTCGTCCTATTTTTAAAAGGTTAGTTTGTAGTTTTTATCTCAATAATTAAGAAAAGAATTTATTCATGTGCAGAAATAATTTTCATGTATTTTTAAGTATATAGTATTGTGCAAGCGATATGTTTTCGATCACATATCATATGTAAATAATCGTTGATGAAATGCTAAATTAGGTTCTGGACAGGATAGAACTTCCCCAACTTACTCAGGTAGGGTACCGAAAGACTCCCTTCCTAAATATTCTTTGTCATAATGAATAAAATATTATTAGCGTTAAATCAACCTTACTTGCACCTTGAACGAACATTTTTTTCCTGCTTGGTAATTCCCTGTACACGTTCATTGCAGTGTCCAAGCTAATGGGGCACATATGTGTTCTCAGTAGGAAAGCCAACGACTTTCCCTTTAACGCATGGCAAGAACCATAGTTAGAAGAAACCTCATCCTGAAACAAACTGCTCGATTCCATGTTCCAAGAGTGGAAACCTTAATAATTATATCTGGCTCGCCAGTGAAAAAGTTCTTACAAGCTTCTACCACATAATTCGTACATTGATAGTAAAATCAAAACAAAAGAATGTCCTTTTTTTTTCCCCTAGACCCTTGCTACGAAACTTACAACTTTAGAATGTAATGACGAGATCAAAGAAAGAACAAGATAAGCTATGTCCGAAATACAGTGTGTTCCACGCACAACGACAAAAGAATCCAAGAAACAGTCAAGTGCATACAACTGGTGCTCCGAGTTTCTTCCTTTGTAGTATGACTTGTCTTGATTTTTGAATCGCGTTAATGCCCAACTTCGAAGAACTTTTCCGATACCTTGTAACAGACTTCAAAGTACAATAATTACACTATATGATTACGTTTCATCAAAGTACATTTTATTTGACATGTGGATTTACAATTGAAATGCAACTACTAAAAGACAACACATTTCACTGAAAAATAACACGCTAAGCATGACTTGTCAGAACAACGGGCAGTGGATTTTCCTTCCAAACGAAAACTAAATTTCAATTTCTATAATTTCCAAAGCAGCATGAACAAAGGAATTACTTACCAAAGACCCATTCATATGATTAGAGACTGTGTGAAGAATCACTTACCTGGAAAGAAACATTAAATTTTCTGTAATACGGTATATTGATTGATAAGGGTATTTACAAGATACAACTATAAGACCTATTTCTTCAACAAGATTATAACTATGATTAAATTTCATCGTAAGTACAACTCATGTGGCTATGTTCAAGATTACTGAGAATGACTTTCATTTTTACACATATTTTTCCGGTAAAATTTCACACAAATCATAAAAGTTATATCAATGTATTGAAACGAAAGTGGCGTAGTACGCCGATTTTCACGGAATATTACAATCAAACGGAGAGATGTGAGTGATCCAGCCAGCCAGCCAGCCAGGGTTTGTGGCGAAGTACTGTACTCCAGGTACTGAGAGATGGATGGTGTGGTGGGGAAGGTCGCGTGCTGTCGCATGTTGGTATGTGTACCTACACCCCGTCTCGGATTAAAATCGAAGCATGACTCCGATCCCCCGTTAATGGTAGGTCCCGTCCTTACCAGCTATGTTATTAAGACGAAAGAAATTACATCTGAAAGGAAGAAAGACTTCATTTATTTATTTAAATTTTATAGACAAATTCATATTGGGGTATGGTCCATGTTCGTATAAAAGTGGGGTCACTATCATTATTGTACCCATGCAAAAGTAATAAGGAATTAGCTCCTGATATGTTAACAAACTTTCTCCAGGTATGGTAGGCATAACAGTTTATTTAAATATTGATGAGAAGGTGCTTTCCCATATCGGAAGATATACAATACCTAATAGTGCCGAGACTGCCGACCATACAAAATAATATTACCTTTATACTGGTTGGACCATACGAAAACTAGAAATTCAATGAGAACTGGGAGGCGAGACTGCAAGTGCAATGTCAACAAGATATTACTGGTTAAAAGGTATCTTACCTTGGTTAGAACTCAATGTAATAATGTTTCACTAACCATTAAAATAATCCGTTTCATACCAAACTTCCAATCTGTGGGTTAAACGAAATTACGGTGACAGTATCAACTTAAAATGCATTATTGTTCTGATAAAATGTACGTTGGGAATGCTTCGGGATATACGCTGAGCATCTTTTTGTATTCTATGTCTGAGGGGAGAAAATTGTTACAGCGCAGAAGAGGAAATGGTGTATGTCCATGGTGGTTTATATATCTATATATATATACCGTATATCTATATATATAATATCTATATATATATATATATATACCGTATATCTATATATCTATATATATATATATAAAGAGGAGGCCCGAAACTACATTTCTCTCTTTGCAAGCAACCCATAGTCATTTGCTTAACCTCAAACCCTCAAACAGTACTGCAATTTGGTGAACGAAGACATCGGATTATGCAGATTTTATAGCCACGCTAATCGGTCGCAGGGGTCGACGGTCTTAGGAACTACATTTTGGTTCACAAAAACATGGTATTGCACTCGATTCTCAGGAATTAGTTATTATGTTCAATTTTTATAGCTTACAAAACTGCGACGGTCCGGAGCTATTCGTCAGTCCATAAATATTATTAACCTTTTCGATAGCTGAACCGTTCGACCCAGATGATGTGTACCTAGTGCGGAAGGAGAGGTCCACTGAACGCACTGGTTCGGAGCCCAATTCAATAAAACTGTTGGTACCATCGCAGAAAGTCACAAGCTAGTTTACGACGTTAATAAAAAAATGTCCGTATTAGAGGCCTCCGTCCTATGACCCGAGGGCTAGATGCGGCCCGCGTAGCGATTTTGAGTCGCACGATTTGGTATTGAATTTCTTGGTACGTAATACAACTTGTAAAATAATTACTATATGAAAATTACTATATTGCCTTTCAGTTGGTCTTTTATAATGTGGTCCTAGACCTCTTCCTGCTTAGTCAATTTGGCCCGCTGACAAAAAAACGTTGGGAGATCCGCGGTTTATATAATAACAATAAGCTGCCCATTGTTTATATAATAATAGTTCTTGGAGGAGAATCACAAACGTCTTTCTAGCAAGCAACTCCCCTGCTGACAGAGACATTAGCACTCTCGCTTTCCGCGCGCGTGGTCACAGGTTCAAGTCCTGTAACGGTCAACCGAAAGGAGTGGTTCGAAGCGCAATTTGCCAAAAAAAAAAAACGTACGCTCCGGTCCATAGAAGCTCATCAGCACATTTAGAACATAAAAAACAATTCAACTAATCCTGCTAACATGCCATTACTTTACAATAAATCTGTGCTGTGTCCACACTACCCATCCCATGGCATTTTGAAAAATAGTTTGAAAGTAACATTATATCAAGTGCCAGTGTGAGTCTCTGGTGACTATGAGTATAGCGACGTGCAGCTACCAGTGTCATTTGACAGCCTGTCGCCGTAGTGCGCGGCATTAAGGGTAAACTAGAGCCAGATATTCAGAAGTGGCGTACCACAAACAATGCTATTCACAACTTTTACTGCCAATTTCTCTTCAACCACTCGCCAATGGCACCTGATCTTTTCACACACGAACTCAGTATTTTATGCCGTCGTGGTTACCATCACCGACTGCTGATCGTGGGGTCCCGGGTTTGATTCCCGGATCTGCCAAGGGATTTTTTTTTTTCCAAAGCGAGAGGGTCTGGAACGGTGCCCACCCAGCATCTTGATGCAACTGGGAAGCTACTGTGAATAAAAGACTGGCGATTACAGTTGAGACATTTGGCTCTCCATTCCCACCTCTGGTCAGCGTGGGAGTAGTATACCAAGTTCTCCCTCCGAGAGAGACCTCATCCAACAGTGGATTAAATATGGCTTTGAATTTTATACACATATTCTAGATCTGAGTGCCCACTTGAAATAGTGTTACTTGTAAGACTGACATCGTTAGTCCTATTGAAAAACTTCCAAATGTTTCGACGTTATTATAAGCAAACCATGTATTTTCTTATTGTACTTCAATTTTTAATTAAAGGCGTCTATATTGTATTCTTATTATGCAACAATCACGTGCCTATACTTCTATAAAAATGTGTACGTTCACGCCGATAACGAAGAACTTGCTCACACACACACAAATACCAAAAACGAAAACGGTGGGTTTAACAAGTACTCTGAAATATCATTGTAAAATATTGTTTAATGATTTCCAAAGAAGGTTGGAATACAAACAAGTTCAATACTAAATTTAATTTCTACTTACTATCCCGTGTGGCCTCTCCTCGCGTTGTCAACCACTCAGATCCTTGCTCCGTTATAGAGGCACTTAAGCTTTTATCGGTTTTTCTAAGCGTCTTCCGGGCGAAGAATAGGTTTCCAATCCGCAAATATAGTGGAGGAAATGGTCCTTATCTTAAGGTACAAGCTTCGACTCCTAAAAATCCCAAGCTTTACCACCTTCGTAAACGTGCTCTATCTTGACTTGAGAGCGAAAAAAAAAAAAAAACCATACACCTATACACTCCCCATCGTAGCTTATTAGAACCTACTTGGAGATATCGAAGACACCAGTTATCTACAGAATCATACACTTGTATCGTGATTCTGCTCTCCCGAAGACCATGTTTAAGCACGTTCCTTTTTAGCGGAAATGGTAATCAGGCAAATATTACAAAGTTCGCTGCATTTTTCCATACGAGCTTTTCTTACAAAATATTTTGCAAGTTAAGAGGTATTTGTTAATACAGGATGTAAGGATAGTAGTTAAGTTAGATGAAAACAAAGAAAGACTACCGTTATCTCTAGTGTTTAATAAAGTACACAAATAGTGTACTGAGTTTTTTCTAAATCTAAGTAGTCAACAGAAGGCTGTCATTTTTACTTACTTTCTAAACAAAATATATGAACAATACACCCCGTTACAGTTTTAGACTTGCACAGAGTAAAGAAAAACTGCACTTCTTGTCCACTTTAAATTAGCCAATTTCTAGTACACGTATATTATTTCACTTCCGATCACTACTTGAAAATATCATGTACTCATCTCTAGTACTACTTCAGTAAGGTTTTGGAACCCTATGAAAGACAAAAAACATTGCAGGAGTGGGGTTAAAACCAGGGTGATCTCGGTGGCAGTATTTTGCTTTAATCAACTGACTTACGAATTGAATTTATTTTAAGGACTTACGCGGAAACGACTTAAGAACAGCGCAGTAAAGTCTTTATTTTTCTGGTTATACAGGGTGTTGCAAAATAGCACCGACAAAATCTTATCACGAGATTTCTCACATAAAAATAAAAAAGTATTAACCACTCAATGGATGGATGGATGCAAATGGTTTAGAATATTTAAGTCGTGCGTCCTCAATTCATGGAACAGAAAACGAATTTAGAACGTTTTGTAAGTACTAGTAAATTGAAAAAAGTTTTGGAATTAGCATTAGCATTATAAGCAAGTCAGGGCTTGTCTAATGTTGGTCACTGGTATAAGGAATACGATGATTTAATTGGTGAATTGAGAAAATGGAAGTAAGTTAATGATGTTCAACGATTCGGTTTCTTATGACTTTATGAAACTTTCACGTCTGATTAATTTGTGTACGATTTGATGTAATATTTTATTTATTATTCTAGAGATTGTTGGATATGCACATGTTAACTATCCTCATCTTATGTGTTGGTGAAACTTTCTACCCTACTATTCTTCATGTGGTGAATTATGATCCTGAGATTGATTGTTTATTAGACTGACGATTTATCACAGTTTCGATCGTATATTGTTTTTATGGAGTTCCTGTAACTTTTAAACATTCTTGTACATAATGGTTCTTCTGTAATTCAGGATATACTATTATGCTTACTCAAGGAAATGGTTTTCAGTTATTTGAATATGTGCACAATAAAGTATGTATTAAAAAAACAAAAAGCAAATGATCTAGTTGCAGAGTATAAATGATGATGTACTGACAATTAAAAATGGTTTTAGTTTGTTCAAGAATACATCTTGGAGCTTACGTTCCGTTCTGATGAAATGGGTAACGTTTCAATACATTAAACATAATAATGCTAAATAAAATGAATGTGTATTTATTCCTATGAAGTTGGTTATAATATCTATTTACGATCTCTCTGAAATGCGATTCATTGGATAGAACTTACTCTCCAGTTTACCTTAAATATCATGAGAATAGCTTTCAAGAGCTGTTCAAAATAGATAGCGTTGCTTGAGCTTAGAGTATATTCGGCTGGGTAAGATAGCCCATGTTTTAAATAACATACCATAGTAATAGCAAAATAATTAGAGAAGTTAAAGATAAGAACAAATAAGAAAAAAATAATAGAGAAGTTACATTAATACAGAAGGTCGATCCGTCTATATTGAAATGTCGCCAGATAAAATCCTACTTTCTTTCTCCTTCCATGGCTAGGAAACTGAGCATGAAACAAGTTAATAAGAGTTTGACTTCACATCATGGGGAAGTAATATTACAATTTAATACGCAAATAACGAAGAACTATTCTACATCTACCTATCCGAATTACAAGAAGACCGACTGGGAGAAATACAGATCCAAAATCGCAAGATAAATTACTGATGATAAATACTCCAGTTCTCACACCAGACGACATTGATTCAGCATACAATTTTTTAGTCAATATACTACAAGATGCACTAAACAATACAGTACCTAAAGCCAAATTCATTCCTCATTCAGAGCAACTACCAAAGGACATACTTTCCTTAATTAGACGTAAAAGACAGTTAACCAGACTATTTCACAGGCAACCTACAGAAAGCACAAAACACCTGATCAACAACCTACAGAAAGAAATTAAATACAAGATTATAAATTTTAGAGATCAAAAAGCTAATTAATACATTTATTAATGACTTGACCGAAAACTATACACAAAATCCGAAAAAGTTTTGGAACGCCATTGCGAGAACTAGAGGCAAAAATAGGAGACATCAACTTCCCAGCAAACTGGATGATGTACAAATTCACAATAATAAGAACTTCGTTGAGGTGTTTTACAGTCTTTAGAAATAGAATAGGACTAAACCCAATTGACGGCAAAGACGAATTTCAAAAGAAGGTTCAAGAGACGGCCACAAAAATAAGATCCATTATAGATCATTTTCAAGAGACAACCGAACTTGACAGGAATGATAATCACACTGGTAATATTAACATTCTTTTGGATGAAATTACGGAAGACGAAATTATAAAAATTGTCAAGAAAAAGAAAAACACATCACCGGGTCCAGATAAAATTCCATATATAGCACTGCAGAGAGCACCTCCTTTAGTTTTCCAAATTTTCACACAGATTTTCAATGCTTTACTTAAAACAGGATTCATACCACATAAATGGAAAACACCTTTTACAATTTTTATTCCAAAACCGAACAAGAGTCATTTATAGACCCATCACACTTACGAACACTATTGCTAAAATTTGCGAAACAGTTTCATCTAAGAGAATTAACTTATACTTGGAGGATTCAAATATTATTACAAAGAACCCAGACGGGTTTTAGAGCTGGAGTGTCCACCATTGATCAGCTGATGAGAATAGTGACGGATATACAAATAGCCATCAATAAAGGATGGAGAGGAGCTACCATTTTTATGGACCTCAGCTCAGCTTTTGACACGGTTTGGCACGAGGGACACTTACATAAATTATATGCTCTCAATATTCAGACTACAATTATCAGATGGACATCGAACTTTTTTGACAGACAGAACTACAAAAATTAGATCAGGCGAGGAATTTTTTGAAGATATCTATATTAAAAGAGGGGTACCACAGGGGACAGCTTTAAGTCCCATTAAAAAGATAAAATTAATTGTATGGGCGGTAACAGCACTATGGCTTACGCCCGTCCCGATACGGGGGAAGCCCCTTATCTTTGTCACGTCTAAATATAGCTGTTAACTAAAATGATAAAAGCATATAAAAGCTGAAGATCTAAGCTCTTCAGAAAAATAAAATCGTAGTAAAAACTAAAGATGTATATGGTCTTTAGCAGAAAAAGTAAAAACGTGAAGGCTGTAAATAGTCCTTCACAATAATAAAATAATACTACATAAAGCTTAACAGCTATGGGACATAATCATCTCAGAGAGACGGAGATAAACCTGTCTCACGAACATACCTAATAACGCTTCGCAACATACCTGGTGCATCCCCTAACAATGACGCCATGTCACTGGGGATGTTATAACGTTGTCTGAGATGATTATATCCGGGACAATCTAAAAGCACGTGACGAATACTTAAAACCACATTGCAATTATGACAACGTGGTGGATCCAATCGTCGTAACAGATATCCGTGTGTTAGGCGACTGTGGCCTATACGTAGGCGACATAAAAGAACTTCTTCAAGCCTACTATCTCGGCAAGATGATTTCCATGGAGCAACAGTTACCTTAATTTCTTTCAATTTATTCACAGCTACGAAAGTATGAGAGGAACGAAAGTAGCCATTGGGCTAGATAGAAGTCCTCTGACTGCCCGGTGGGCAGTTCAGGAATTTACTTGCGGACGTCTATATGTGTCCGATTTGAAACCTGCACCCCTACTCACACAATCGACCGATCCGAATGATTCAAACAGTAACAGGAAGCCAACGCCTTCTAGTATCACGCCAAGGTCGCGTGTGTGTGTTGTGTGAATCATGGCACTCAAGGTGAACCGATTTTGGGAAGGGTTCGTGGTAGCACTTTTCCACGCCAAGTTTTCCGTGACACAAATTCAGAAACAGTGCAGAGAAAACGGGTGTGCATTGGGAACAACAACCATCATGAACATAATTAACCGACATAAACACAATGACGTTCGAGCACTTTGTTCACCCACGAAGGGGAGTAGAAAGCGACCGTGTACTGCGGTGACGCCACCTGTAGCTCGGAAGTTGCGGCGAATGGCCGTACAGGAAAACCCTCCTACACAACGTGTGATGGCAAGACGAGTGCACGTGGCACAATCGACTGTGAACCGCCACCTACGTAACAAATTAAAGCTCCGGATGGTATTTAAACGTCATGGACATGTCCTTACTGCGGCTCATCAGAGGGACAGAAAAACCCGCTGCATGCGCCTCTATGAACGCCATCTATCAGGGGACAAGTGGCAGTTTGTAACCACACACAATGAAGCATGAATTAATCTAGCCGATTGTGGCAAAATTCGATCCGTAATGCACACCCCCAAGTATGCAAAAAACAAGTCCTGACTTCATCCGCCAGTGCAAATCAAGTTTCTCGAAGGGTTTTATAGTTGTCGCGGGATACTGCTACGAAGGCAAGTTAACGATTTGCCGAGTGCCTAACAACTACAAGATCAACTCCGCATTTATCAGCAACATGTTCTCACACCAATTTATACAGAAGGTCTGCCCCGTTTGTATGGAAATGCAGTAAATCAAGATCGTGTGCATATGGATAAGGCCTCATCACATACGTCGCGTTCTACCCAGTGATTTCTGCAACCAATGGCGACAGACACCGGCATCCAGGCTATTCCCATCCAGGACATACCAATGAAGTCACCTGATGCAAGTCCCATGGATTTTTGCGGGTTTGGCCTATTGAGACGAGCACTTGCATCTCGTCGTGTCACCACCGTCCGTGGCCTCTGGAAAACCTGCCAGGAGGAGTGGCTCAAGATTACCCTTCAATGGAAGTTACGGTGCATGGCTATTGCCAGGAGACATGGTGCTCACATCGAAGGTAAACGATGGTGGTCCCGTGGTTTTTCATAAGGTAGGTGAGACATCAAAATCGGACGGATCAACCTTCTGTGTATGTTTTCCAAGCGAAGGCGAGCGGGGAAGCACTGTCGAGTCGCTCCTGCTGCTATCTGAGTATAATCTACTATCAACATTTTTCGTTACTACCTTATGCCATGTTACGTCTCTCTCCATCATGAGCGCGCAATGATGAAGAGGTGACTCACATTTCGTCTTCCCGAAAGGGAGAACCTAGTATAATATGTTTGTTATAAGATGTGTAAGTTGAAATTCAGATAAACTTATACATGACAGATTAACAGAATGAATAAAAAGCTTGAGATAAGCTAGTGTCAAGTGAGAGAATAGTAAAAAGACTTAGAACAGAATAATGTCTCAAAGCAAAGTGATATTAAAGAAAATAGTGCTTCGAGCGCAGTGATATGTGAAAAACTAATTTTCCCTAACGAAAGCTTCTGTAAGTTGACCAAGTGTATATAAGAGCAATTTTCAAAGTAAGTCGACAGTCAAGTGTAATCATGACTTAGCAGCCTCAGAACATCTTCAGTTAGGTGTACCAGGGGGGAATCAAATATAATCATGAGAATTTGAATATCACTTACTCTTTAACCTCCTCTTACATGCCTTAGCTTTTAGAACAGTCCCGCAGTAAATCTTCAGACATGTTTGGATGTTAGCTAGTATATAGGTTCCCCATCTCCCTTCACATGATTTACATATGTGGACCATAGAGAACCTCACCACATATGACGTCAAAGTTAACCCTAAGATGCCCAAATGAACATATATATAAGTGCCATTGAAGCTAGTAGGAGCAATAAAAGAGACATATTTGGGTAATAAGGTAGATGGATATGAGATGCCACACCTTACATACTTATTTTAAGGTGCACGTACCTGTCACCCTCTTCAATTAGAGACAAGCACGTTCAGCCAATAGAGGTACTTGACCTTACGGGAGAGTAAATTTAACACAAAGAGTCAACACACAATCATAGTTAACGGAGAGTCAACACATAATCTTAGTTTTGTCCAACACCCAAAGCACTTACAGCCGAAGTTGCCGTGGGGAGGTAGAAAGAGTGACAATGACCAAGTACTGTACATTACGTGTTGTTAAAATGATAATCGATAGAGGAAGAAAAATGTTGGGAATTGTGACGCAGGCAACCCATATATACATAAATGCTCCAATGCCTCCTGAAAAACGGTATGTCGTAAGACATTTCAAGAAATGTTAATTTTCCCTTTTTTATTAACATGTAGTAAATCATTTTCTTTTATTAACATCTAACCCTTTGCCTGCTAGGGAATTTACAACAGCAAATTTTCTGTGTTGCAACCTGGTGATTTAACATACAAGTTGGTAGTAGACCTAATTGAAGGGTTAGATTCAAGAACCAGGTAGCTCCATTATTTTGGAAAATGTTACACAAACTGAAAATAAAACATATTTAAATCATAGCATTGCTGATTTTTTTTAAATTTTATTTATGGCCTTTAGACTAAGGCTCAGACCGGGATAGGGGAGGGGAAAGGATTAGGGAAGGTGTCATCCCGGCATTCACCTGGTGTGACTGAAGAAAACCCTGGAAAACCTCCGTCAGGCTCTTCGGCCTCTGGGATCGAACCCACGACCTCCCAAAAGCTACGCCAACCCTCTACCACTGAGCTACGGTGGCTCGGTTCATAGCATTACATTAGTTTCTTGTGTAATGATACGATACACGAACGAAGGTCCCTAACAACATACAAATATGCGTTGTCTCCTATTAATCTTTTTATAGAATTGTAGAAGATTTTGCTTTTTCTATATATAAAAATGGAGCTAATTCGTTCTTTCCGCCAAACGGTTTCTTTTTTTTTTTTTCATAATTTGTACTGGCGTCACTGCAATCCGGCCACCAATAATTGTCTGTACTGTTGCCGAATTGTTACGAGGCACTTGTTTTAACTCAATTGCTTCAACTTCGTTTTTACAATAGCGTGCGCCGATGCCGCTGGGAATTATGAGAAAATAAAAAAAAAAAAAAAAAAAAAGTGGCATGCTGGTCTTACTTTGCTCGTGCTCTTCATTCTAACCCTACACTTTACTATGATTCAGGATGATGGTGTGTGCTTGAATATATAGCTAATAGAATACACGCGGAAATATATTAAGAAGGCACTAAAGACACGAAAAATGTTTTTCTTTAATACTTGCTCACATGAGCAGATAACATTGTTACTAAGAGAAATATGTAAATCTTTTCAAAGTATAATCAATATACAATTTCAACTTAGATATTTTTTAAAAGGAATAGTTGTGCAAAGTAATACAAACATTTATATACAATTTAAAGTAAAACCTCATTCCTTCTCTGAAAGCTATAAAAACCTTTACGGAGCTAAATTTCGACACTCATCTTCCCAATATGATATCGTTTCATTTGAGGAAATTAACTCAGGTGAACGAGAATCATTTTACAGCCCAGGTAAGCAGAACCATAAACAGCAAGGAACTAACAAGATTGATTGCTCATCCCACTCCACCCTATCATCATCTTGGTAGAGGTTATTGCCTACCTAAACCCATTTGGGTTAGAAGCGTTGACTGCGGTATAAATTTATCATACCACTGGACGTTACTTCAGGAAATTAACGAAGTAAAAGGGAGGTTTATGTAGCTCAGTGAATTCATAGGAACATATTTACACATTAAAATCAAGAAACATTCACTGTCAACTGATAAGGCTTTTACAAACGTCTATTTGTACTAAACGGGATGCTCCTTAAACAGCAAAACCCATCACAAACGTTGAGATTTTCTGGGACATTAACCTTGAATTTGGTGACGATTTATTCTTGGGTAATTCAAGTTTACTATTTACAGCGTGTTGGTAAGACATTATCTGATAATCGCCATCTAAGAGAGAATTTCATTGTACAAATTCACGACGAGAGTAGGCATGAAAACATTCGCTTCCTGTTCAGTAAATCTGTTTATAGCTTAAAAGGACAATTTCAGTTAGCTTTTGTTTGTTTCCCAAACACACCCACACACAAACTTCTCTAATTATATCAGATGCATATACAGAGGACCATTGACAGCAGTTTCAAACCGCGATAACACAAGCAGTTTATTGATTCTACAGGCCAGCAAGTGGCCATTAGTTAGGAACCACGCCATGAAATGAGCTCAAAACCATTGAATTACAATTTCAAGTAAAACCCAAACAACCGAAAGTCACTAACTACCATCACACAATCTGATGCATTACAGGATCAAATTCACATCTCAAACATAGGTAAAGTTCACGCAACAGACAACTTGTTTGCTCAACTAAATGTGATATAATAGTGCAAATCTATGGTGAATTTCACACACAGAAACATTTCCAATTTGTAATACAACATAGTTTAGCATGATGTGCAAATGATTGATTGCAGATGCGTAACGGTATTACATTTACACTGATTTGACTCAACCCTCGCGTTTATTTATTAAGATTAACGGTGTACGAAAACATTTAACCACCGTATAGTTTCATTCTCTCCACAAACATTGCTCAATTAACCTTCTTATGATCTGAAGTAAATTAAAATATGATACAAAGTAAGTTCTATGTCTTGTTTCAGAGATAACTGTAGACTATTTTTATTAAAGTGACGGATCTGTGTCAGCATCATTAGTTTCTGAATATTATTTTCTCTGTAAATTATGTATATTATATACGGACAGCATAATTTTAATTCCATATCATTAACCAGGGTGTAAAGAAAAGATGGTTACCAACTTCGGGAAGTGAATCACGACATCGAAACAAGAAAAGAAGTTCACGTAAACGTGGGTCGAATTCCGCTTCATTGTTGAGATAACAGGGTTTGCAACTTGGGAGCCCAAAATCGACTACTTACAATGGTAAAAACAATGAATATTTTGTCATTAATCTCAAACGATGAACTAAAATAAAATTTATTTTTCGAAAAGTGATTTGCATCAATACAGCGGATATTAGGAACTAAGAATTGATGCTATCGGGTGATAAGTGTTGCCACCCTAGTATATTATATACTTTTTTTTCACATAACACTACGTCACTTTATTGGATATTTTGTATCATCCAGTGATGATAAACATCATACACGAATCACAGAACGCAGTGCTGCAAACTGAAAATTTCCTCATTCTTTTGAAGAAAAGTTGCAAGTTTTCATGATGAACCTGGTATAATATTCACAGTTTGCAACACTGCGTTCTGATTCATGTATGCTGTTTATCATTACCGAAGGATCCAAATATTCAATAAACTGACGTAGTGTTTTTTCTAAAATAAAACCATATATCAGATTGGCAACACTGATCATGCCATGGTATCACATTTTAATTTTTAAAATCTAGAGTATTGCTGTAAATCACCTTCCAAAAACTAAATTTTATTTTAGCGCACCGTTCAAGATTTACTGCGAAATATTCATTATATTTACCATTCCAAGTTGCATCTCTACAATGAAGCAGAATCCGACCCATGTTTATATGAACTTTTTTTTTTCTTGTTTAGATGTCATGGGATTCACCTTCCGAAGTTTGTAACCACCTTTTCTTTACACCCTGTATGTCTTCAGTAGTCACTGAGTTTGAATTATCAAGCACGTAGCTTGTAACAACGGCATCTACAAGTAACGTGGGATCCGAACCACGCTCGGGTTTGAATCCGAGGCAGATTATGGGTTCACAGAGCAACATGTGATGCCACTCGTTATTTCTCGCCACTTCATCTCCTCTTATTATTATTATTATTAAGCTCTAGTTTTTCTGGTTTCTGAAATTTAGGTTTCCGAAAATTGCTTCATGACCAAAAAACGCCGTCCGCCATGTTGGAAATATTGCCACCCCGCGGCAACTAAGTGCAGATCATTTTTTTTTTTTAAGTAGTTCTGATATCCTCATGTATGTATTGTAGGAACCCATGCTAGCTAAAGTACCTGCCCGTCGGCGCGGGGTGAATAAAATATGTTGGCAAAAGTCATAGGGACTGTCACCACTACTTGCATCCCCGTGGCGGGCTGCGCCCTTAACTTTGGTAGTTTTTGTTGCCTGCGCACCCATGGTGCGGATCTGCTAAACCTATTACTACTA
>JAGDQP010021976.1:0-31042 GCA_022664845.1 Lepisma saccharinum
AGCCTTGAACTAAATTTAAATGCAAAGATAGCCAGGACTAATCTATGGATCAACTCACACAACTATTAACATTTTATAAATATTCAAACACTTACTTTTTTCGTATTCAAAGGATATTTAATTATTAGTTCCGCGCTGCAATTGGTGACACTGAAAACATTCTCAATTTTGTCTATAAGCACATTTGTAGCCCACACATATTGTTCTCTTATTACGAGAAACGGTATGAGCATCTCTGATATAGAACGGGAATAGTTAAAGATAGGGGATCAGATTCGGGGTTTAAGTTATTTTGTATACTCCTTTCAGTCCTTACTTTGAACTTTGATATATCTGCCAGTCGCTTGTTCCTTTCGTTTTGCTTTTGCTGCTATCGTCGGAAAGAAATTTTGATTTATTGATTTATGAGAATTTGTTTCTGGTAACTGTCACCTTAATTCATTACGGAACCATTGTGAGAGATATATCGTGCATTTACAATGCATAATTGATACAGTAAGTGGGTAACAAGATAATCTCAATGGATCAGATCTTCCTCCAAACTCTCCAAATTAAGAAAAAAGAACTTGTTAATGCCAGATTCAAATAACAATATTAGCCTTCACATACGAATTTCAGAATTGAATCATATACTTTCAAAAAGGCTTCAGTACAGTAATACAAGATTTTGGGAAATTGAGGAAAACTGGGAAATTATTAAGTGGGACTATTTATATGCAGGTTTGATGGGTGAAAAGTGATTTTGAGTCATGGATTGTATCACTATTGCAATATGTTAATACGTTATTTGTCAGTGAAAATTGGGACCTTTAAAAACTGAAAAAAAAATCAGAATCCAAATTTATTTGCCATTCTTTTCCTTTAATTTGCATTAATTTTTATTTCTAAACCAGCATAATGTTGATTGCATACATTAATTATCAATTAGATTCTTTTAAACTTTATAACACTGATTTTTATTAACTAGACAAAAATCGTGAACTGACAGTAAGTTTAGTCATTGTGTGTAGTTTCGTAGTTCACAGGTCACTTTAAATTCTTATCATAGTATTCTAAGTACTTATCAGTTAGGCCTATATTACGATTTAGTTTTTCCAAATACTTAATTTTATTGCCCTTTATGGAAACTTTTCCTGATGAATAAGCTCGTGTCCTTCTGAATGATCCCTTTAAAAGTTTTCAGGTCTCTATAGAACTTAAAACAATTATTTTTTTTTTCATTCTATTTTCTTGCCAAAGCGTGAAGATATCACTGTAGTTTCTAAAACACTGCAAAACTAAAAATATGCAAATTGTGGACTGATGACCTTTAAAAAAATATACGATTCAATTAATAAAGTAAATAGAACTGTGACTTTTTGTCTCCTAAAGTATATTTAAATAACAGTTTCTCAATCTTTTGTTTCGTATCAAATATTACCGTTGTAGAAGATCCTCCTTTTTGATGGTTATAACGCATTCAAATTGTATTGAAAACATATTTGAATCATTAGTTTGCTATGTCTTATATAAAGCGTTTTCTATCTCTGTGATAACAAGCATATGTGTTCCTTTCAGTGATTGAGCGAAACCACAAAAAAAGTTGGGAAGCTCAATGATTACTATAATATCGGTACCTACATAAATTTCCAAAATTCTTGAAGAGACAGGGGCTTCTTCGGATGGGGCAAGATTTAAGAAGGGACGTCCTAAGTATTGGCGAATTATTTTAATGATTTTAAGTAAATTATTTCCAGCCTTTCCCGTATATTTCCTTTGCTCCATTTAAAATTCAGTTAAAGTTATTTTATGAATAGAAAAATCCCTGCAGATACGGTTCATTTTCTTGTAAGAATTAACAGGTGATTACACTTTTATTTATAATATTAATAACATAAAAATCTATGAGTTTCAAAACTTATGTGTCATAAAATTAAGATTGGGCTATTAACTACATGCAAAAATCGTAATATAAAAGTTATTTTGACAGAAGCTATATCACTGAAAGTAGAACGATGAAATGTAGAAATGTTTCTTCTTCAGAGAACGACTGTTGTATAGCCACAAAACATTGAACTGAGAGGACATTGAAACACCGGAAAGTTACTTCACTAATTTCTTGTCGTTAAATGAACGTTGTGCACGTTAACCAAATATAACTTTCGTTTACTTTATGCTTGGAGGTAACTTGGTATCTAATACATATAATACAATATTGTCTAGCAAAGAACAAAAGACAGTTATTTTCGAAAATGCCAAATATATTGAACACGTAGTTCTTGTCAGAATATGCAACTAAATATGCAAACAAATTAAGTAAATAAATGGAAATATGAAAACTATTTAACGTAAAAGAGATTAAAATAGTAAGAACGCTGTTTGCTGCCGATATATATTCAGGGTTTTATTTATTTAACAAACTCTAAGCACAGGTCAAATGGCATTTTACATTGGAGACAACACAACAACGATTACAAATGGAACAATTTAGGAAGATATTGGCCCTGACGCCAATTGAAACCAGAGAAATCTTGAATCAAAATAAACGGTCGCTCAGCTTAGACCTACAAATGTTCTACGAACTGAGCTAGTGCCTCTCGGGTCAGGAAATCAAAAGAAGTTACCGCAACATTCTATACTATTTGATGAAAAGTGAATACTTTTATTTTAGCTTTTCGATGCACTAACGCAAAAGTAAATCAAAATCAGACACTTACCTGTTTAGTAAATAGAAAAATACCTGAGATTTTGAAGTCTCCGAAGTTGATGATAATACATTGGAAGAAAATCACATACCTCTTGTAGAACAGTTTGCTCTTCAGTAGAAAATATAGCAGCAGCATTGGAAAAAGCATTAGACGATGGTCGTGGTAATAAGGCGACGTTTTGTATTCTAATGACATAAATTAATTAAAATCTTCAAATATATTTAAACTCCTTCTCTTAGGTTTCCATTTCAAATAGAATATTTGACCACTACAGAGATACAAAATTATATCATCAATAACATAGAATGAAAATAGTTATTGGTATTATTTGTTTATATATTCATAATCGCCTCTTACACTATGTTATTGTGTCAATCCAAGACAGGACATTTTATTAAATAATTTAAATGATCGCTTCAGTATAATGGTAAGTCCACACTATGCCAAATTCCTATGCGTGCACATGTTGGTAAAGACTGTCTCAGGGCGGCAAAATCTTCTGTTGTTTCTTTGCTACTCCGGATTTTGAAAACAGGAAAACCAAACAAAGAAAATATATAGGCATCATTATTTACTGCACAATGCAGTACTGTGCCATCATAGGTAGTAATTTGTGCATTAAGTAACAATGCTTATATATTCTCTTTTCAGGCTTCATACTTCTGAGTAGAAAGGAAATGATTGATGGTTGTCGCGTCTTTAAGACAGACCTTGCCAACATGTGTCTGCACAAAAATTGGCCTAGTGTCGACTCACCATAACGCTTACAAACTTTTCGTGTGACTGTGTTCTTGCCTCTACATACAATTGTCACTTGGAAGTGTACTTGTTTCTCAAGCAAGTCAGTCATACTCTAAAGTATGTTGAAAGTAAGTCTATCTCTCTTCGTAACTAATTAGAAACGAATTACCAGTCACTATTAGTTGACTTTCAGTAGCAAGTGTACGTAGAATCATAAATATCACCGAAGGTATATCACCCACAAAATGTTTTTATTCATCCATGAAAATAAATTATAAAAGCGGCAAGATTAAAGGCGTTATATATCCTAAACATTTTAGTACAACTTATTTTCCACTCAATGACGAGATGTCAAAGTTGCTTTTGAAAGTAGCTGTTGTATGCAGAATGATTTGAAAGGCTAATTACAGCATATCACCGCAGCAAGTTCATTATAATTCAAAACCAGCCACTTATCCTTGTAACAAGAAAATTACACATAGTCAAACCTGTTTTTGATAAATATATATATATATATATTAGCTTCATTTTATTGTTTTCTAAGTCTCGTCTTGATAGTAATTTACCTTGATAGTATCTCACTGCGTCTATTATAAAATGTTATTTATCTCAAAATTTCTAAGAAATTTTGTCTCAAAGAAATATGAAAGATGTGATCAAGACAGCAAAGAACGAAGTGTAGATGGGCCGGCCATATAGGTCGACAAACAAATGGAAGACGACGACAAGTATTCTACATTGGATTTCCAGAGAAAAGAAACTAACCATAATGCGATCAAATCCAAAATGGGTAAATGACATCAACCAAGCAGTGGATTGACTGACGATAATATAAACAGTATCCATATGATGGAAAGACATTTTATCCAAATTAGGCCTACTTACAAATAAACAAAAGGAAACCAATGCAAGGACAACATTCACAGACCCAAATTGATTTTTTTTATTATCTCTCACTCTCACACACGTATAAAGGAATCTCTGTTGGTGCAGTAATGCAGATTCGCAAGAGCACATTCCCGTTCAAATTCCTTAAATTTCTCGATCACTTGTAAAGTTTTTGTATCAGAGGGAATGTAAATACCAGTATGAAATTAGAGATTAATAAAGCAGATTCGGTATCAACAAAATTGACATTTCCTTTCTCTTTCATCAGGGGAAATTTACTTCCTGCCATTTAAATCCTATATTAATTTTCTTGTCAGTATTTTTACATTCTTCAAAAAGCTTTTTGTAAATATCTCAGTTTACAGGAATTTGAGACGAAACAATTTAAACAGAACATGGAAATAAAACATACATTTTGGCATTTGATAAGTCAAGGAAATACTTCGAAGTTGGTTTTAAAGCACAGATCTAAAATTGGTGATTAACTTGAATCCCTTATAGAGATTTGCAGTGTTGGCCACTTGGAGGACACAGAAGCCGTAAAGTGCTTGGAATAGAAGGAAGAATTATTGTGAGGAATAGAAAGTAAAAGGTTCTTACGAAACTTTATGTAACGAGTGTGATGATCACTTAGGAATAGAGCTGTGCAACGAGCGGATTTCGAGCGCTCGAAATCCCAAGCCCGAAGCAGTCACGCTCGAAACGTGGGAGAACTGGCAAAAATCCACTTCGAGCAACTTCGAGCGTGAATAGGTTTCGAGCGCTCGAAACATTTTCAAGCACTCGAACTGTTCGAGCGGAGTGCCTGCTCGAATTACGTCATCAGATTACATTTTTATCTTTATCTTCCTGTCACTGGTTAAAGGAGGTTCAGTGTTACCAACTAACCTAATAATAATAATGGGTTATATAACAAAAACCTTTGAACTGGAATAGACTATATGCAAAACCAAGATTTTGAACCATATATACGAGAATTGGTCAAAATAAGGTGAATTCACAATTTTCAACATATCTCAACCAAACTTCGCGCAACTTAGTAATTTGACAAGACGAAGAACACAGAGTACGTCTGAAACCAAAGTTGACCCATATATACGAGGGTTGGTCAAAATATTTCAAATCCACAATTTTCAACATATCTCACCAAAATTTTGCACAACTTAGTAATTTCACAAGATGAAGAACATAAGATTACGCCAAAAACAAAGATTTTGACCCATATATGCGAGGTTTGGTCAAAATATCCAAAATTCACAATTTTCAACGAACCTCAACAAAACTCTCCATATCTTAATAATATAATAAGACGAAGAATAAGACTACGTCCAAAATCAAAATTTGACTCATGTATACGAAGGTTCGTCAAAATATCGCAAATTCACCATTTTCAACATATCTCAACAAAACTTTGCACAATTTGACAGGACAAAGAACATAGAGTACGTCCAAAACAAAATCTTTGACCCACATATACGAGGATTGGTCAAAATATCTCAAATTCGCAACTTTAAACATGTCTTAACAAAACTTTGCACAAGTTAGTAATTTGACAAGCTGAAGAACATAGAGTACGCCCAAAATAAAAATGTTGACCCATATATGCGAGGTTTGGTCAAAATATCGCAAATACACAATTTTCAACGTATCTCAACAAAACTATCTACATCTTCCTAATATGATAAGACGAAGAACATAGAGTACGTCTGAAACAAAACATTTGATCCATATATACGAGGGTTGGTCAAAATATTGCAAATTCACAATTTCCAACATATCTAAACAAAACTTCCCACAACTTAGTAATTTCACAACACGAAGAACGTAGAGTACGCCCGAAACCAAAAAATGACCCATATATACGAGAGTTGGTTAAAATATAGCAAATTCACAGTTTTCAACATATCTCAACAAAACTTCGCACAACTTAGTAATTTGACAAGATGAAGAATATAGAGTACGTCTGAAACAAAACATTTGATCCATATATACGAGGGTTGGTCAAAATATCGCAAATCCACATTTTTCAACATATATAAACAAAACTTCGCACAACTTCGTAATTTCACAAGACGAAGAACATGGAGTACGCCCCAAGCAAAAAATTCCCATATATACGAGAGTTGGTCAAAATATCGCAAATTCACAATTTTCAACATATCTCAACAAACTTTGCACAATTTACTAATTTGGCAAGACGAAGAACATAGAATACGCACGAAATCAAAATTTTGAACCATATATACGAGGGTTGGTCAAAATATCTCAAATCCACAATTTTCAATATATCTTAATAGAACTTTGCACAATTTACTGATTTGATAAAACAAAGAACATAGAATACGTCCGAAGCCAAAATTTTTACCCATATATACGAGAGTTTATCAAAATATCTCAAATCTCAAAATATCTCAACAACCACATGGGCTTGAGAAAATACGCTACTTTCCACCCTACAAACGAAACAAAAGTGTAAAATGTCTCCCAGTTCTGAGGGTGTACGATAACCAGCTTAATATCATTATAAATATTGTTGGTTTGTCTATTTATTTAGTGATCAAAGAATCCTTGGTAAAAACACAATCAACTTTAACACTTTATTTTCTGGGTCCTTCTCGTGGAAGGATATGTTATTTCTGCACTTTAACATGCTTAACTTTTGAACAACTCTTTTGTCACCAAACAAAGCTGGCCGCGTGTTAACAACAGCATGAAGTTTTATACTTTATCACCAGAGAAATATACCAATGCTTGAATAAACATCGGTTTGCCCATATGGACCGACATTGACCAATATAGATATCGGTTAACGACATCGATATAACGCCATGACGAATGCTCTATTTTAAATTTTAATTTATTCATTATGAACAAAGAGGTTTGTAAAAATCGATTTATTCTTTGCAAAATATAGTTTTAGAAAATAGGTAAATTAGTGATAACGATAATCGCTGAGGATCCCCCATCGATCGACGTGGTCTCAAGCGGGGCCCCTCTCTCGTTCGCATTTACGATGTGGAACGATATGGGTCCCATAACCGACTAACCTGCATGTGCTACTGGGGTATCAAACATTTGTTGAAATATGATTTAAATTAAACGTACTTTTTAACCAATAACTGTTAATCAAAATCGCAGTCAGCGTCTTTCGGAACACCCACTTATGAAATTTTACAAAATCTGATAATTTTTAAGAATTTATCACTTTTCGGGTTGCGGTCTTCTTGGATTTCAACATTTTTGAAACAGGAATCGAACTCAGAGCCCCTTGAAAGACCCGGATATAAAATTTCAGGAAAAATCAAAATATTTTAACAATTATCATATTTTGCGCTGCCGCCATATTGGATTAAAAAATTCAACATTTTTAGGCTCGGATTCGTAATCAGCGTTCTTCGGAACACCCACATATGGAATTTAACAGACATCTGATAATTTTGAACATTTTATCACATTCCAAACTGCCGCCATTTTTGGTTTCTCATTGACAACGGAATCGAACGAATATCTGATTTTTAACAATTTTGACATTTCGCAAAATTAAAAAAAATAATTTCGGAATTGAATTGAGTACCGCTTCAAAGTCCCACATATGAAATTTAACAAAAAACTTATGACTTTAGCAATTATAATATTTCGCGCTGTCGCCATCTTGGATTTAAAAAATATATATTTCTGACCACGGAAATGGACTCAGGGCTCCTTCAAGCCCCCACATATAAAATTTCACGAAATTCTGATGATTTTTAACGATTGTGACATTCAGCGCTGCCGCTATCTTGGATTTCAAAAGTGTATATTTTTGCCCTCGGCAATGGGCTCAGGGCTTCTTCAAACCCCCACATATAAAATCTCACGAAATTCTGATGATTTTTAACAATGGACATTTCCGTTTTCCTCGTCCTTATATGTTTTACAATTTGGTAGTGTACATCAGATTAAATAATATACTATATATTGTTTTTGAAATTTCAGCGCTACGGTTTTCCGTTACGTAGAAATATAGCATGAAATACTGAGAATTCAGTCTCCTACGTCATACAACGAAAATCATCCTCTGATTGGTTTGACGTAATCAATTCGTACTATTTCCGTAGCTATATGCTTCTCCCTATGTTATACACTATTCCTTATTCAGAAATTTGAGGACGAAAAAACAAAAAAGAGAAAACACATTAACATCATCACTTAACAAAATAATTAATGTACAAATCTGCAGAACACATTTCAATAAGTTAAAACACCAAAACATGTTTTCAATAACAGAAATTCCTCCAAACAATGACAGTAGCCAGTCTTAAATTGCAGTGCTATTCTAACCACTGGTTTGTATCACTTTTGACGTCTTGAAAATTTAGAGCAGTTTTTTAACGCATGCAACTTTCATTTTTTTATACTTTCACCTAAGCCTGTTCGAATCATATCAAAGGCCGTGTTTTATTTTACTCCACGAAACGCAAGAGTAACTTCAATGTAATAGATTCAATTTACTTTTTTTCTTACATGCTTTTATTATTATTTTTTACAATAACATATTAAAATTATTCCATTATATTCACGGGCTACAAGTGGTACGTTCAATTGTTAACAGATGGCAGTAACGAGCACTATTAATTCATGTGCTTTTAAGTTCTTGAAAAATGCTTCACTAGCATTCATTAAAAAAGTATACGATTGTCGAACGTAAAAACTCACATTTATTTTACAGAAAAAATAGGTAATTATTTTTAAATACAAGTGTTCTAAAGGGCATTAGTAGAAGATATCTTATGATTTAATCATGATAAAAGAGCTGCTATCAATTAGTGTTGAAGCTACCAAAATATATCAATATCTTAAAGAAGTATTAAAAGTAAAAATCAATTTTAAATGAATAAAATGAACTAAATGACGTGTTTGTTAAAGCATACAGAAACGCTATTCACAACTTAAAATATTTCTTTCGATCCATTTTTGCTATCTCTTTTTAAACAAATCAAATACCATCTGTATGTTAATGACAAGCAGTCGGCAGACTTATTACGTCATAACATGGCGGCGCCCGATTAAGCGCAAGTCTGGGAGTCTTTTGAAGAAAGTCGTTATTACTCTTGATAAATGCATCACAGAAAGAAAAGAAAAAATATTTTCCGTAGTCTACTTTAAGAGACGAATCTTTCATGGCAATAAGAAAATTCTACCGGAAATGTCCATTGTGACATTTCATCCTACCGCCATCTTGGATTTCAAAATTGTATATTTTTGGTCTTGATGAACTTCCCACCCCCCTCCTCATCAGACTATCTTTCACAATGATGATGTTTCGTGCTGCCGCGGTCTTGGATTACAAATTTTAATATTGCTAGACTCGAAATCGTAGTCAGCGTTCCTTGAAGCTCACAGAAATGTTGGCGTTAAAGTACCTATGGAATCACGATTATAGTTTTTTAGTACTTAATTAATTACCTGTTGTATCAAAGCTATAAAGTTGAAATTATACTATGATCAGAATAATAGTATCACAGTTGGCAACATTGTGTATTACGTGTTTTACCAGGATAAACGGAGGGGAAGGGGAAATTCCAGGACTTTCGAGCGCTCGAGCGCTCGAATCCAGAATTTCGAGCAAAAGTGTTCGAACAAATCTGTTCGAGCAGATTTTGTTCGATCATACTCTGCTCGCTCGAAAACGTATTTTTGTGTGTCGAGCGCTCGAAATCCGCTCGTTGCACACTTCTACTTAGGAACCATAAGGAGGTTGCCAAACTCGTCAAATTTTTTAACACAAGCACTAATAAATGGAAGGAACGTCAGGCGATCGGAATACAATGCGAAGCGCATAATCCACGTGCGATTAGTATAGTAGTGTTGTTACGTGCTACGTATTGTGTAAATAGAATGTCCAAACCATAGAATACAGGGTTTGGACAAAAAATCTAAAACGTTTGAAAAAGTGTGAAAATCATACCTAGTATGGTGTGGGGCCTCCTTTTGCGTCCAAAAACAGCTTGGATCCGACGTGGAATGGACATATACAGCTCCTGAATCGTGGTGTGTGGAATGTTGTACCATTCTTCCTCCAAAACATGCTCCAGTTCCTTAAGGGATGATGGTGGAGGGTAATGAGACCGAACACGCCTTTCTAACACAGACCACAATCGCTCAATGATGTTCAGATCTGGTGATTGTGGGACCCAGGGGAGGTGTGATAGCTCCTGGTCATGCTCCTCAAACCATGATTGCACCCTTTTTGCAGCGTGACAGGGTGCCAAATCATCTTGGTAGATGCCATCACCATCCGGGAACAATGTGTGGACCATGGGTAGAACCTGGTCCCCCAAAATGGCCTCATACGCTTAGCATTCATCATTCCATGCTGCAGAAAACCACGATATCACTGCCCATACTGTAACAGAATCACCCCCATGCTTTACAGTTGGGCGCAGACAGTCTGGATCATAGGCCTGCGACGGTGTTCTCCATACGTAAACACGACCGGTTGTTGGAAACAAGGTGTAGGTCGATTCATCGGAATACATTACGTGTTTCCACTGATCAAGCGTCCACTCCTTGTGGTCCTTGCACCACTGGATACGCCGCTTCGCATTTACTGCTGTGACCAGAGGTTTGGCGATCGCGGCCCTGCCATGAATTTTCATTTTATGAAGTTCCCGTCGCACTGTTTTTGATCAAACCGGGTTCTGTAGGCCGGAATTGAGTTCAGACGTAATTTTCATTGCAGTGGTCTGCTTTTTAGCTGCTACAATCCGTTTCAATGCCCTCCTGTCCCTATCGGACAGGATTGTCTTTCGACCACTGTTGTGCTTAGCAGACGTTGTTTGCTCATGCATTGTGTATGCCCTGGTGACATTGGATACAGTGCCTGTCGATACCTCCACAATGGTCGCCACTGTTGTCACTGAAGCTCCAACCAGACGGGCACCAACGATCATGCCTCTTTGGAAGTCTGTCAGGTCGCCCATTTTACCGCACCACTTGCACACCACGACACTCACAGGTGAATTGGGTACTGCTGACGGAAGAGGAAGGTCCACATGACACATTGAAAACAAAACACGATCGGCAACCGCAACACGTGGTGTACAGTGGCGGGCCACACTTACGTGTCATGTATGACCTTTTTTTTAGATTTGTTGTGCAACCCCTGTATAATGCTTCCTTTCACTTTCTTCAAGATTTTTATGTACCGTACTTTACTTTAAAAAGAGTCCCTCTGTTGTTTGTTACACACATAAGTGCCAATAGAGCGTCAGCGCACAAAGTCGGGTTAGTTAAAGTCAGATTAGATTGTGTATTATTATTATTAAACCTGAAAATCGAACTTAACCATGCTACTTCTAGTTTACATATTCCGATCGCGACATGGTCGCCTATGCCACTTCCATCTCTAAAACTGTGAGATTTTTAACAATTGAAACCTATTAAAATAAGGTGTTAGATGGTCAGAATGTTTAAGATTCAATATGAAATGAATAGAAGCGTTTCGAATGCTATCTGACCGGTTACTGAGTTCATCATGTAAGTTAGGAAGATCCGCATTACGATATTCCACATGGACATTACTGGTCCCTGTACAAGACTTTTCTTAAAGGAGATGAAAAAACGTGATCAGTAACCGTAATGCGTCAACGACATCTTAGAAACAATACTGACATCTTTCGACCAAATTATATATTTACTCCAAATAAGGTCTAACTATTTCACCGTTTACGAATATGAAACTTCAGAAGCAGAGAATGAGGCAAAATGAATAGTAGAAACAAGTGAGTTGGGGCAGGAATAACCACAGACGCAGTACGAAGATTTTCTGTGGAGCAGCGATCTGCAATCTTTTTTGTCAGGAGGCCTAATTATCTAAGCAAAAAAAAAAAATGCTGGAATCGCATTAAAAAGAATCAACTCAAAAGTAATAGGCTATCCGTTGTAATTTTAACATTAATTTTTTTGCAGGTTGTATTGGTAACAGGAAACTTAATAATGATCTGCACTCTGCGGAGGAATATTTGAAAATAACAACCAAATTAATCATGTTTCAAATTATTTTCTTTTCGATCCAATGTAAAGAGTGCCCGAGAAGTCACCATAACACTAAGTTTGTGTATCACAGAGAACAGTGTCAGTGTAATTTTAATGTTGATATTGGTAACACTGCGTTCATGGTCACGGACAGCACTGTCTGGTATCCCTGCGTTCAAGGTTTCGTGGAACATTAAACTTAGTTAATCACATCGCCTCTACGTAAACTATACTGGAGTGACTACTTAGTGTTGAAAGATAGACGGCAGAGCAAATTTTTTAACTCGTTTGTCCACTTCCAGTCTAATCCGATGTAGACCAAATCTTTAGTTCTAACTCAGGTTTATACGCTTGATATCGCTGTGTGGCCGGTTTTTTTATTTAAGTCTTAATTCCCGAGTTATTCATGTAAGAGTACATCGTACTCCGTATACAATAGAAAATGCTGCAAATAATATTTACGTTTTTTGCAAGAATTAAGACATAAATTATAAAAACGGGCCACACAGTGATATCAAGCTTAAAAAACTGAGTTAGAATCGAAAATTTGGTTCATATTAGTTTAGACTGGAAGTGGACAAATCGAGATTAAGTTTCCTCTCCGCTCCCTAGCTTCACATATTCATGAAATTTTCAATGGCTGCAGTCAGTCCAGTATCGTATTAATGGAGGTCGATGGATAATCAGTTTAAAGTTCGATCATAAAATAAGCGTAAGAATAAACGAAAGGCTGCCGTTCGTGCAAAAAATCCAGCACCTTATGTTGCTCATTACTGCCTGGGGCGCATCATCTGCCCTTTTGTTTACATAACATCTTCATTTTCTTTTGTTTCCAGCGCTGGAGCTTCCGGGAGTTATACGAACGTATTCAACAGCTACGAACCACTCATTGCAGTATTGTCAGAAAAAACCATGACGTCGAGAAGTCCGAGAGTTTAGTACAAGAATTGCTGATGATTTAATTTTTAAAGAAGGTTTGAAGTGGAATAACAATTCTATATCTGTGTAATTATTGTTGCAGGCAAAACTAAAGGAAGACCTAAATACCTCTAATCTACGGTAGCAACAGCCTTTCTTCGTAAACAGTATTTATTTTGAATTCTAGGCATTCCTCATCATTCTTGTAATAAATATTGTAAATGCCATGTTAGCTACTTGGCTAACCAGGCAACTCTCCACAAAGGTCAATATTTTATATTTAAGCACAATACCAGCTATGAGGAAGTGACAGAAATCTGAACTCTTTCTGTCAATCCTGCTATGACATACTCCACTAGAGCCCAGCTGTTCCAGATCTCTTGCAAGATAGTTCCTGCGCAAGACTACTCCACACAGTCTTGGTTCCTGCGTTCCTGTGTAGAATAGTCTTGGTCCCTGCGTAAGACATTTGGACTCTTAAAGACCAAAATGATTTCGATTGTGTAATGGTTCGATCAGTTCCAGAGATCACAAGCGAGAGTACTCTGTTTGAAGGCTTACTACAGTGTACAACTCCATCTGTCGCGAAGAAATATAAACGCCACCTAACAAATTCTCTAAAGAGTCTCCTTTCAAAAAATGCTGACGAAGGAATGCTGAAAAATCTTGCAAAAATTGAGTCCTATTGAGTCACTTTTGTTACTGAACCTATCATCAAAGCAGAGTAAAGCCCGTGATGTGAAAAATGGCGTGCAGAACCAAACAAACCTCTCGATATCATGGATATATTGGATGCATGTGATCCAGGTTTCTTCCCGTCAGTCAGCAAGCTCCCTCGAATCGTCACTTGCTTGCCGTTCCAACAACATCGGTGGATCCTCTTCATTGAAAAGAACCAAATCATATCTCCGAAACAAGATGGGTGGTGAGCGGTTTACAGCACTTTCACTCTTAACCATTCGTTCCCACTTATTGCCTGATGTTGACAAGGTGATCGAAGTTGTGGCTATTAGCGGAGGGAGGAAAATACTTACTTAAGAAAACTTTCTAAATTGAGCTATAACTACAAATACTAATAGGAATAAAGAACTATCTATGACTGTGAGAAAGTTATCAATAAGTAATAAATTGATTTTTAATGGTTTCAGGTGTGTAATTCCCAGTTATAACCAGTAGGGCGGTGGTCTGTGAAGGAACTCAGTATAAGTGGAAGGAAGAGCTCATGTTCGTGTTCTTCATATAAATTTTTCTGTTGGAGAAAGAACGGCTATGTAATCTATGTGCATGTACTCTGGTATTAGGATAAGATATATTCCCGTTTGTTTTCTGAAACGGTTTTCATCTTTGTGCTAAAGGCTACGTGCGTGACCTAAGGAATAAAAGTACACCTACCAATCTACCACTAAACATAAGATATCGTAATGAACTGATTCATCTGGGGGTATCAAAGTCAAACTATTTTATTTTAGATCTTATTGTATTGTGATAAAAACTAAAATGACATGTTAACAGCTACTTTGTAAAAACAATAACATGATTCAAAATCCCACTTAATTATGCATACGTACCTATTAATCCAACAAAAATATTGCGCCGCGCCGTTCTGTTCTCATTACACCAGGATCTTTATTTTTTAGGTTATTTTGGAAGTTAAGATTGTTAAAAAGGCCCCGTTGACTGTGAACAAAATTCTCTATGGTAATATTGGGAACAATACTGAATCGCTGTCAATAATCAACTTCAAGTAAATTGCTCATAAAAATTACTTACGTTGGGGCTCACAGTTTCCATAGACTAAATGTTATTGTTGACATTAATGTGAAAAAAATATTTAATGTGTATCAACAGGCAACGTCTGACTATATTCCATACCATTTTTACCAAGCTTAATAAAAGAGATATTATGTATGAGAATATTTGCAGAAACCCATTAAATAGACAGATTTTAAGTTTCGCCGATAAAGAGCATTGGTTTATAAATTCGTCTATGAATAGATTATTCATAATTCTATTCAACAGATTTCACAATTTCCTTCTCATCTGCTATTATTTCATTATTTACTTCTATTGACGGGATATCAGTACTCTTTTTCTCTCGCCCCGTGAGAAAGTCAAAGAGCCGATGTTGGTTGTTGGTAGTATACTGACCAGAATAAATCTGGTTTAAAATATACGTCCTTTTTGCTTTATTTCTTTTGTCACCCAGTTTCTAATCATTTGAAATTGATCCCATGAGCATGCACCCGTAGTTTTGGCCTGCTTAAATATTCAGTTTATAAAGGAAATTAGTTTGAGTAAGTAGTTGTTGATCCAAGGTCTTCTGCTGGGACGTATTCGAAAAGTTTTTATTGGAGCAAAGATATCAAGAGCATCACAAATCAAGCTTGTAAGAAAGACAACCTTTTTATTAATGTCTGATATGTTATTTGATTTGTAGAAAGGAATATACGAACAGTATTCTACAAATTTTTCTTCACTAAAATGCTTAAATGTGCGCTTTGCTACGAGAACTCAAGGTGCTTTATTTGGTGCTGCATGCAATGTAGTATATGTGGAAAGATGATCACTCAAATCATGCATAACAGTGGTTGTTTTTGTGTGTAAAGATTAATTACTTGTATATATATGGTCAATTAAACTTTCTGTAGTATCAGTTATTTTGATTGGCATGGTAACAAGTTACTTGTTACCCAAGGACTCCATTAGATCGAAAAAAATGTATCTCTAGTAGGGGGTAACTTAATCACAGTTAACGTCTAAAACTAAAATTGAGCAGTAGTTACTCGGAAGCGACTGAAGTATAGATCCTAATGCTTTGTTAAACTCCGCCGTCGACTTGGGTCTTCGGTAAACGCAACCACTTAGTATAGGCTTTATATTATTACAAATACATACATTTAACCACAATCCTTCAATGTCGATATTGTTTATACTAAATACTAGGTTGCTAATTTAATTATCTTTAATATAGAGTATGACCCCGTCCCCTCTTAGAGAAATCACGGTCTAATCTCAACATCTTGAAACCATTTAACATGCTCGTCCGGAATTAATATATCAGTCCATGTTTCCGTTATAGCCAGGCAAGTGCATTGAACTAAATTTGAAGTGGCAATCTCCTCAATTTTCTGACGTAAACTACGAATGTTCAAGTGTCCTACAGAAATATTATTAGCTGCGTCTATTATCTTTACGTCTTCTAAACAAGTGTATAAATTCTTAAGAAATATTATATTTGTGTCACTCGGGATGGCTGGTTGGTCGTTGACCTTAGAAGCAGCGAATGTGCTGTTTTCTGTGTCAGCCTCCCCCGTTTGGATCTTGAGTAGTTGGTAGAGAGGGATGCGATCGGGAAGAGGAAACTCTTACTGTTAGTCTGTCGGTCTCTTTACCCATCACTCAGAGAGGAATTTCCAAATTAGTTACAGTTACGATTCAGGGACAGTACACACGGAAAGCCATCATTCATTTTCCAAATACTTGTAAATTACCATTCTGAAATTGGAAATACTTAGAGTATGACACACAATAAAATATTAAGGTTAAGTCCTGATTTTCGTAGAATCTTGGCATCTTAGACTTAAAAAATAGAGAAACTTAAAACACGTGAATTAATACCAATAATACAATGAAAGTTACTGAAAAAAAGTAATGAAAGAATGAGAAATTTACACAATTAGGAATATTGAGTTTCAAGTGTTGATTGATTCAAAACATATGAGTTTCGTGTGAAGCTTCACATTACAGTTTCACTTACCATGGTTTCTTACATCAAGACTGATAAACCTCACTACACCACTATTTGTCAATGCTAGCACAGTACCATCAGCTGTCCGGACGCACTCGAAAAGTCCACACTTTCTTGCCTGACGAAATAACTCAAGGTTTGTGCGAGTTAGATTCTCTGTTATAGAGATAGAGAGTGTTCTTGAGCCGCTTTTTGTTCTGGAGTATATCTCGGCGTGCTTTATAAGAGACGAATCTGACAATCAAAGGCCTACACTGTCCATTGCGACTGACCGCTCCCAGTCTGTGGCATCTTTGTATTGCAGAAGGTTCAATTGGTACTTGCAATTTGTTGTGTAGAATGTCCAGTATTAATTTGTCACAGTCCTCGTTTTCACTTTCCTTTACACCATGTACGATGAAATTTAGCTTCCTATCATACTGTTCTAAATCATTTATCTTCTTCTCGAGAGTTTTCATTGATGTTTCCATGCTCAACAGTTGAGCATCAAACGCCTCCTTTGTTTATTTTTTTGTTTTTTGTGGCTTCTTCCACTCAGGTGGAGATGACTTTAATCGCGATTTATTATATATATATATATATATATATTCGTATTTGTAATGGCGCATTTAGATTTTCGTTGCGATTATTTCTTGCTCTTCCTGAGTTTCTTCGAGCAAGAAACGGGAATTTCCCTTTTTCTGATGTAACGCAGGAAGTTAGTGCGACATGCAGGTGCCAAGCGATGTATCAACATTCGTTTCTCTTACTTTTCTATAACCATATTTGGTAATACATCGTGCTCTGAGTTATGACTAATCAATGCTATTAGTTTCACTATTAATGTTCATAACGTCGATTATGATAGCGCGTTTGTTACTAATATGAACCTTATTGGATTATACGTGATAGAAATGGTCCGATTGCCGAGCCACCTACAGTTAGGTTAGGGAGAGTAGGCTCGCGTCTCAAATTTTCCAGCAGTTGCAGGACACATCTTCGAACGTTGGCGTCATGCTGGACAAGCATTAGTTTTGCCCGCGCCCGCAAACCAAGTTACACAAAGTAAGCGTTTGAGTGCGTGGAATTGCTCGATAGATAGTGAATAACTGTTCCAAACATTTCTGCAACATATAAAATCACAACTCATTTATTTACGTGTTTCGTAGTTGTGGCCAGAAGCCGTCGTAGTACCCTGAAAAACGTTGTCTGTCAGTGACCCAGCGAAGATGTCATGGACGTGGCGGAGTGATACAATTTTTCCGCACATTGGTAATGTTCAGTGCCAGTGCTTAGTGTTCGTACTTTTTAAACTTTGGCTCTGTTGTTGTGTTAGGGAGCATGATTGCGAATCATGTTAAATTATATACGCATCTTACGAGCGAAACAAATATCGTCATGTGAAATGTGAATATTATTAACGTTCATTTCTTGGTGAAAAGCAAATGTGTATTCACCTTCAGACAGTGTTGAGCGAAATCAGTTCTGAAACCTGTTTATGGGTGCTGATATCATTGTGGATTGTAAGCAAGTTGTTTCTGCAGCTATTCTTCTTTCATCAATCGCGCAATCTTGTGCAGCCTTGTGTAATACCTAAACGTGGCAGGAGTCTCGTCGGAGAACGTCATTTTTGGAGATTTCAGCGAGGGAACATCTACTGTTAGTACAACTTCTCCGCCTCCCCCCCTCCTTCCTTGTCACGAACATCGTCCAGCAAATTGACGGTGGTGAGAACAGAACCTAACTGTACGTGAAAATGAAATTGAAACTTAGGCAACTAGTTGCAGTGTGAAAAACAAAAGCGCTTACGAATAAAAGAACTTAACTCTTTACGAAATCACATGAATAAAAATTCAACGTTTACTTATGTTCAGAGCCATGAAGCTCGCGCACTGCCGTAAATATTCTATAAATGTTTGCTAAGAAATACTGTGAATTCCTAATATCATGTTTTGTGAATTGTTCATTTATGTTGTTTTTTATTATGTTATTAAATAGTGTAATGCAATTTTATTTATTTATTTGTTTTCAAGCAAGTGCATTTCATCTCGGTTAGTTTTCAGTATTGGAGAATGGTGAGTGCAGATCGTCACCAAAGTATTGTTTGGCAATTTGTTGTACGAGCCTTGTACAAGATAGTTTTCCCTCAGCCGTCCTGAGTTATGAAATCTTAAAACCATATATTTCACATTCTACCTCACATTGGTTCTAAAGTAGACTATTTGGTGGTCCCTACACGATCGGCTTGGAAGTGTTTATATTATTTGGTATTAAATTAATGTACGGCTTGGTTCCAGGTAAGATCTTGAAACCAGCGATCCGAAACTCTGTTGCTCAGCCACTTTTCCTATGTTGTTGTGTAAAGCAATGCGTGGTTTTAGTCTGTAAACTGCGTCTCCAGAAGCAAACTGCACGTGGTGCATTGAAAATTCAAAACCAGGGTCGTATGTGTGTGAAAATAAAGTAGCAACAGAGGGTTCCTACGTGTAATGGACATTATATCAGAAAGACAATTATTTCGCACAAAAGGTCGCCGTCCAAACATGATCACAGAAAAGAATAAGAAAGTTATAAAGCAATTTTAGCGTGAAGCAGCTATAACGCAGGTCTATCGAAAACCTTAAACTAAACGAAAGTTCCCCTCATTGTTTAACAACTGATTCGCATCCTTGCTAGGATGTCATTACTATTACCTGAAATCGCAGTCAGCTAAAAATCGAGAAAGCCTGTTTAGTCTCGGTGTTGCACTACCCTACTGATTATATCAATATGACTCATTATAAAATATAAAATATTTCCATATACTCAACCCTCCAAAAAGAAGCAAGTGCTTACTCTATTACTACCATCAACTCCAGCGTTCTGAATACGTAGTAACTGGTACCACTATTGACGTGATTATCACCCTAAAAAGTGTTAATTTCTCATAATGCTTGCTAGTAGTTAGTAATAATTGCCCTCCCACCAAAAAAAAGATTGGCGCACTGGGCCCGAGCCCAGTGGGTCCATTTACAAATCTATGCCTGGCTCCATACGTAACAAAATATGTTCAAACACTTACTTGATGCCATTCTCGAACAAATACACTTAAAAACACACACACTCACTAAAAAAAATATCTGGCGACCGGACAGCCATCAAACTAATATCGTCGAAAATTGGTGAAAAGTAGAAAAAAAATGGCCAGAAAGGTTGTTTAACAAGGAAGAAAGAAAGACTAGTAATTAAAGAAATTACTTATTAGTTTAATAATCTCTTCCCGGTCAAGAAACTGATATATCATAGCAAATCTCGAACTGATTATCCGAAACCCTGGAAAAAATCATAGTATCGTCCTGTAATTAATTGCACAAGTTTAGCTTTTTATTTTAAAAAATATGTTAATGCTTCTGAAGGCTTCAAACATACACTAAAATAAATCTATTAAGTGTAGAAATGAATCAAGGAAAAACACGCAGCTCATAAATAAGCAGAACTTATTAAGAACGATCAGAGGCATTGAAATGATCGGATGTATCTAAAATCCTATACAGTAGCAATTCTTATAGCTTAAAGGTCTATACTGTCTCCACCTAAAAAAATCCCTCAAGCCCACTTTTCGGAGAACAGAAATGAAAATGTTTAGTAAATAAAGTTTATTGCAGTTCTTAACCTCATGTACTTTCTTCCTTCCTCCTAAGGTTTTCATCTCGCTATGGGTAACTTCCACAACAAAGTAACTTGAAAATCTAAATTTTTCACAGAAAAATTGTGAAATATGATCAACTAATCATAATTGAATGTTAAATATTATAGACAGAGCCGTAATTAACCGCAATCGCAGGAGACGATATATGTAGCTCCAAAGAGTTAGATGGTTCCAAACAAGTAGATTTAACATTGAAGAATAAACAATATTTATGAGGGGTTCAGAAGCAAAGGGATGTAAGTGACAAAATTTTAGAGCATCTTTTCTACATGACACGAAATATATGTGGCAAAAAATATTCATGTCTTGCACAAAGACACATTAAGGTCCAACGTCTCTTTATATAAAATGTATTTTGTATTATTTCGTGTCATATAAAATAAAAGACGACTCAGGACTTTTTACAATTGTTCAGTCACTTACATCCCTTTACTTCTGATTGTACACCCGTCATACAAAATTCTTCAATTCTAAACCTCTTACTGTGGATTTTATAAAAGAGAAAGAAGAATGAAAGTTGTAGAGCAAGTTTTGACTGAATTAAAACCACAAAGTCTCCTATTCTCTTTGTAGTACTTCAGATAATACTATTGAATTTCTAATCAAGTGATTGACGAATATTTGAATAACTAAAACGTCAACATTTCATGTTTTAAATCAGCTAATTTCAGAGGTCAATTTATCATTCAAATTTTATCTGCGAGAAAACATAATTTGTGATTTAAAAAGACTGTAATAAGAAAAATGAAACAGCACATAATAAATTACAACATTTAAAGTACATTTTTCACATGTGTAACGGCCAGGAATCTACTTGTTTGTTCGTGTAATTATTACTAATTATCATATGTTTTGATTAAAATGTATATAATTATGTAAATGAGCATCTCTATGTTAGCATGTAAGAAGGTTGGCCAACCGTATGTTTAATCAAGTGTGTATATCTATATTATTATTGTGTTACTTGTATTTCCATGTTTTAGGTAATTATTGTGTTGTTCTGGGTTGATATATAATTGTTCTGTCTTTTTATCTTGTATATTTAGAGGAACATTTTTTTTAATTAATCTTTTTAGCTAGATAGTATTTCTTTCTGGGGATGAGTACTCATTTCGTCAGCTCTTTTTGGTGGAAAAAGCCTCAGTCAGTTTCTAGCCAATCATATGCGAGCATTTTGCTTCTATTCCAAAAGGCCAGCTTTGTTTCTGGAAGGGTTGAGAACCCCATTTAAGACCACACACGCGCGCCGGCCATCACTCTCGAACTGACCGTCACCTACCATGTAGTTCTGCAAGGACCAGAACGGGCAACAGAGCAGCTGGGATGGTAAGCCAAAAGAACTTTTTACGTTTTTTATTTGCTTTTTTCGGGGGCGATTGAGTACACTACACCACAATTGAGTCAAATTCTTTCTTTCGTATTAATTATTATGATATTCTCAACGATTGATCTTTTTGAAACAGCATATGGATAAGCTTTCGGCAGCAGAAGTCGAGGTTATATCCAATCTTCTGATTATTCACATGGGAAATTAAGTCCTTAGTAATCCGAATATGAGCTTGCTCGATAAAGGAGGTAAGAGAGACTGAAGTTGGATCTTGAGTCCAAGTCTAGAGAACAAAATCCAACTTCTTTGTTTTAAATAATCACGAATTCGGATCCTGTGGCAAGTCATTGGTCATCGTATCCGAGACATTTAAGAGAGCTTGTTAATTGTGCTTTGCTACCTCCACCGTTTGGGAGAAGTAATCAATCCAGCTCTTAAACCCTCTCAACATAAGCATTGCTTGATAGAAGAGGGAACGACTTGTCATACCTATGGTTATCCTCTATTTCTTGCTTTCACGTGGAACTGTGATATTTCCCATGAAGACAACAATGCTGTTAATGAGTATCTTTGTATACATGTGTATGTGAGTGTACCTTTAGCAAAAGCATAGCTTAATAAGGAGGCCAGACGAAATTAAACTGACGTCTCTGTGTTATCTAAAAGACTAGATTTGAGTATAGATTCAGAGAGCTCCGCTCCGGTAGAACGTACATCCAATTTAGTCCATTTCATAATAAGTAAATGAGCTACCTTCCCCACACTCATAAAGAATCCGAATTGAGAATATAGATTTCTGATAGAACGATCCTAATCACATCGAAGCTTCGGGTTACTTTTGAGGACAAACTATAGTGTCCATAGGTCACACCAAGTGAATCGCTGTATAGGGCCTTAAGACAGGACGGTAACAACAATGGAAGTCTGCTTTTGATTTGTTTCATTTATATAAAGTGTGTGTTAATTAGTGTGTGAGTCTGACATTAGCTAAAGTCCTATCCGTTGGAGTTATTCATTTCTGTAAATTCGAAGACAATGAGGGGAACTTGTTAGAAAACCGTAAGGCAATTAGAATAGACAATCACCATTAAGTTCTCCTCTGCTGAAAATAAAATTATCATTGCCTGGAAAGAAAATTGCTGTGTTTAATTCCACTATTGATTTCCTGAAAGGGTTCTAAAAATCTAAGACGCTCTTGATTCTCTGTGTACATATGTTTGTTTCCTTTCTTTTTTCTTTTTATGGCCAACAGGAAACCTAATTGCACTGCGTTTCTTCCGTACTCTTCGTGAATCGGAAGTGGCGCCATAGCTATCCCGAGCATCTACTTAAAAAAAAAAATTATAATCTATTAATTGGCATTTTATTTGACAAGCGCAGTCAATCAACACGTCACCCATGTAGAAAAAACTCCTAAGTCGATTCCAGAATGGAACAGAATAAAGGTTTAAGAAGAGAATAGATATGTTTTATTTTGCACGATTTTTGACGAAAATGGCCTGTTTGATGTACATTTTCATCTTTTAAGTAAATTTATATTTATTCCACCCTCTCGTTCCTGAATCACTAAGCCTACGACAACCTCGTTATCTTCCTTCCTACCACCACAGTTGTTTTTAGTTTTAATTATTTATGTATTTACTATCCGTGTTCTGCGTACTGCTAGGGATTTTTATAAGTATTTTCTCCACGACCTGTCCAAATACGTAATTACCAAGTTCGGTGAAGAGAGATCATCTGTAAGGGAGTAATTTGAAGTATTAAGTTCTTTAAAAGGTTGGTAACACTGATAGCTAGGGTGCCTGCGGACCCTGGATTACCTCTATAACCTGTTCGATTAGCTACATGTAAAGCTTGGTGCGGGTACGACTAACGCTTTTTGAGTATTTTGAAATATTACATTTAGGAACTCTTTGCAACACATTGAATTAAAATCATACAAACCTACCCCGCGACAAACTCTGTCTATGTACCAAAACTGGATTGGATCGGTTCAGTTGTTTAGTTAGGTGTGATCAGGCCTCATATAAACTATTTTCTATACTTTTATAAATAGATTTCGTATTTTATTATTTATTAATGTTTGTTATTAACTTTTGTTATGCGATTGAATATGGAATTAATAGTATTTGGTCTATTCTTAAAAATGATATCATTATGCAATACTTACCTATTCATCTCGTTTCGCTTCGTTTCTAGTTAATAGCGACAGGAACTATATTTGAGTTCCTTACTCCGGTATAAAATTAATCAATATTAAAGACACTTCATGTACTCTTGTGAGAGTTATTTTTTTCTCAAGCAATACCAATGTGAAATGTAAGTATTTTAAACACTATGGTTTTGAAATCAATAATACTGAGTGATTGTTACAGAAATACTTAAAGCCAATTGTTTAAGTTGCTGTTCTGTTCTGTTCTGTTCTGTTCTGTTTATTTTGCTTCGTTAGCTACTCTACTTGAGCCTGCCTTAACGAGGACAATTGAAAAAAAAATTAAGTTACAAACAAATCTTTTGCATGTAGATCAAGAACTTTACAGTTTCTTCTTGATATTAAAAATTGATTGTATTCTTAATATTTGAAGCCACATTTATCTTGATAATGTCTTTGCTAAACGTTGTGTTTAGATTCTTCCAGCTTGCATTAGTTGAATGAGACAAAGAAAAACAAACAAATATATATATATATATATGGATAACTTTCAGTTATCAGTCCTGACTTCTTCGTGTCTCATCTAGTAACATACTATACATGACTCTTTCTATGAAGTTTCAATTTTTTTTTTATAAAACAATGAGCAACAGTACAATTTATAAATTGAATTCGATATTGATAACATTATAATCGTATTTTTTTCTTTTTCTTTTTCTTTTTCTTCAGGAAAAGCATGTTAAATAATTTTTCCATTTTTTTTAAAAAAAGAGTGAATAAGATAAACCGTATTTTTATTAGGGTCAAAAAGGAGATTTTCAAGAGATATAGGTTTTCTGATTTTAGAACGGTACAAAGCCTTAAGGAGAGAATTACGGTTAGCTTTGTATTTAGTACAGTGAGCAAGGACATGAATAAAGTCCTGTTCAGCTGTCAAGCATTCGCACATTGGAGATTCGCTGCAGCCAATCCTATGTATGTGAGCCTTAAGACGAGTGTGATTTGTACGCCCTCGTAGAGTAGTGATTAAGATCTTACGAGGAATTTGGAATTTAGAAAACCATGGTTTGCTATCCTGTTCATTAAAGTAATTGTTAAAAATGGAACCCGAGAGGTATAACTCATTAATTAATTGGGATCTGTCTTTCTGCTTGATGTCGTTTAAAACAAGAGGAATAGTATCTTTCCAGTATCTCCTTGATTTTGTAATGGTGGGTTAAGTATGTACTGGATCGAGCTATCGAGCATACGATATCTGTCGAATACAACGGATTACCATAACATGTTACCTTTTCATGAGCACCAAGGTAGGTTAAGTGGATTGTTTTAACCAATTTAAGATTCAAATAGTAAAGTTCTAAAATATCAAAGATAATAGGGTGAGATTTAAACAGGTTACTGTAGTTCCTTCTTTGTAATGAAAATAATGCACTTTGAGAATCTGTGAGAATCAATATTTTCTTATTGGGAAGAAGTAAAGAATAAACTAACGCCTTGTAAATTCCAAAACACTCAAGATAGTAAATATTGAAAGAGGATTCCAAACGATATTTGAGAGAGTATTTTTTCTGAGGGTCATAGACGGCACAACCTGCCCCATCAGGGTTCTTACTTCCATCAGTAAAAAGAAAGTAGAAGTCTACCCATCGCGATTTGTATTCTTCTATTGTTGGATAACACAAAAAATAAATATCCGTCAGAGTTTCTAGAGAACAAGTAATTTTGAAGATAAGCTCTCTTCTAGGTCTGTACGTACGTCGTAT
This sequence comes from Lepisma saccharinum, assembly GCA_022664845.1. Classification (NCBI taxonomy): domain Eukaryota; kingdom Metazoa; phylum Arthropoda; class Insecta; order Zygentoma; family Lepismatidae; genus Lepisma; species Lepisma saccharinum. Next base: position 25,908 of record JAGDQP010021976.1, read on the forward strand.
CTGATCACCATACTGACTATTTAATTCTAATCAAATATTCTCAGTTACACGAGAGTTATTCTTTTCTAATTTAATAGCCTCATCAAATAAAGCTAAAAATGGGTGAGAGGGTTTATTTTGTGCTTTAATGAGAAACTTAGACGCTCCTTTAAGTCTACGAAGGCGAAAAGAAGAGAGATGAGACTCTAAATACGTCGGGATATTAGGATTGTTTTTCATGACACCTAGAGCTAATCTGATTGCCTTACGACAGATTACTTCTATCCGTTCACTGACTCTTTTCTTAATAAAAGGCAATACAGATAGTCCATATTCTATATTAGGGATAAAGTAATTTTTAAGAAAAAGCAAAAGAATAGATTGTGTTCCACCAAAAGTAGTAGTCGCTAAAGATTTTAATATATTCAAGATAGTCAAACCTTTTGAAAGAACTAAGTTGGCATGAAGGTTCATAGTATGTTTGGCAGCAAAAGTAACCCCAAGATATTTTACCCGGTTTGTAATAGAGATTTTTGTTATTCTAGGTGTATTTGATCTCGAATCTGCTATAAGGAGGGAGGAAGGTGAGAATACTTGATTGTTCCTCCGAAATACCTAAGTTACGAGATTTCAACCAAGAATCTACATCATTGATTAGAGTTTCGAGTTCCATAAACCAATCTTTAGATTTGTCGACCGGCACCATTATACAAAAATCATCAGCATACAAAATGTAACTAAAAGAAGATGGGATAGTCTTGTATATCTCCGATAAATAGATGTTGAAGAGCAAAGGGCTAATCGCCGACCCCTGCTGTATTCCTACATTGATCTGTATTGTTCTGCTTATTCTACCATCCATGTAAAAATAACCTGTGCGGGAATGAAGTAAATTCCAAAGAAGCCTAAGGTAAAGACTCGGAAACTTCAAGTAAGATAAAAGGTTAATTAAAGTAGGAATACTAATGGAGTCGTAGGCATGTTTAATATCAAGGAATGCTGCATGAACAGGAAAACCCCTTACAAAATTGTTGGCTACAAACAATCCTGGAACTGCTAAAGCATCATTAGTGCCTTTATTTTTTCGAAAAGCAAATTGAGATGGAGAAAACTTGTTTTCTGCTTCAAGAAACCACTCCATTCTGCTAAGGATACATCTCTCAAATAATTTTAAAACATTAGACATTAATCCCAACGGACGGTAATTATTACCATCCGAAGCATCTTTACCCGCTTTTAAAATGGGATAGATTAGTTGATCCGTCCATTCTGACGGAACTTGACCTGTCAATAACACAGAGTTGAAAATAGTGCATAGCCACCTAACTCCTATTTCAGATAGATTTTTCAAAGATTCCGCAGGGATTCCATCCAAACCCGGACATGGATTTTTTTTTGTTGTTTTGAAGTAATTGAGATAATTCTCTTACCGATATTGTTGACAGAGGGCCTCTCCAGCTCTACTCTTTGTAGACCACGTAAAAGTCAAGTCAGGAGCTTGGATGTCCTCTTCAAAACAATTAGAACAAAATTTTTTGGTGAAGTCTTCTTGCCACGAAGGATTGAAATTGTGATGATCTGTGTGCTTTTTGGTTCTAACTCTGCGCAAAATGTTCCAAATGACTGAGATAGGAGTTTTAGGATGCAACATTGAACAGAAGGAGTGCCATGCTTTACGTTTCTCTTTCTTTACTTTTCTTTTCATTTTCACTATCATATGTTTATAGTGAAGAAAATTATTTAAGGTAGGGCATTCTAGGCAGTTAAAATTACTGAGCTTCTTTTCTTTCCAGAGAACCTGACAGCTAGCATTCCACCATTTCAAACCGTTACATTTAATTTTATGATTTCTGTTAGGTATATTTATCGGACAAGAGAAATTTAGAGCTGTGACCAATGTACTAATAAAAGACATACCTTTCCTGGATCGAACGTATCTTATTATCAGTTAGAAAAATAAACCGTTGTTGAAAGACATTCCAATTAGCTGACCCAGTACTTCATTTACGGACGGGTCGATCTACCTGAAAAAACTGGCCATGATGAGGAGAAATTAAATCTATGACGCAAGGATAATGATCACTAGTGTACATGTGGTCCATGGTATACTAGGTTAATTTGGTTCCCAAGGAAGTAGAACAAATAGCAAGGCCAATAGAAGAAGGCGTAGTTCCATTTGCTGGCCGATGTGTAATGCTGCTATCATTTAAAAGAACCAGGTCACATGTATCCACAAATTCCCTAACTTTTTTACCTAAAGAACAAGTAAAAGGGTGACCAGTCTCCTGTAATTTTGCATTAAAGTCCCCAACTAAGAGGGGTGTATCCTTAGTAATAGAGCATAGCTGCGTAAGAGTATCTAAAGTAATGGACTTCTTACTAGACCCAGATGGGATATAAATTGAAAAAAGAGATATAGGTCCTGTACTGGTTTTAAACCGAATGCCACAAATCTCAATACGAAATAATTCCGTAAACCTGAGAGTAGTAGGGATTTCAATTTCTTCCCAAATTATCGACTGATGAATTAGTATACCAACCCCTTTTAAACTGTCGTTGTACCCATTAGTAACATAATTATAAGTAGGTAACTTTATACTTGATTTCTCTTTTCCCCAAATTTCCGACAAACAAATAATATGAGGGTTAATTTCTTGAATCAATTTTAGCAAGAATATTTTTCTAGCAGCGAAAGAGCGAACGTTCCAATGTACTATACGCATCAAACTAGTTTAAGGGAGAATAAGAAAGAAATATATAATAATAGTAAAAAAAATAAAAGAACTAATAACTAATAATTTGTAACATGCTTAACCCTTTACAAATGTTGCTCAAATACCCAGTAAATGCTCAGATTGTTGATAATGGTTTTACAACGTAATATCATAATTTGACCAACTGGGTTAGAGAAATCATCCGTGAAATGGTTTAATATACTAGAAGCAGCTGCCATCATGCTACGAAGCGTGTCATTAAAAATCATAGGGTTGATGAAGTTTGGGTTCATCCCAGCACCAAAATGAGGATCAGCAGAAGACCCATTTACAGAACTGAACTGATGAGGCATTGGTATTTTATAACTCTCTCCGGATAAATTATTTTGGCCCAGAGGTCGTCCACCCTTACGATGAGAAGAATTTACATTGTTAGCGTTGAGTCTCTTGGAGGAACTAAGCCCCATGAAATCCGAGGAAGAGTTACCATGACTACCAGTAGAACTTTGATCAGAAGGGGAACCAGACTGTTGCGAAAAGTGATTGAGCTCGTATGATGGAGGTCTCGCATTCTGATGAACATTTGGCTGTTTCTTCTCCCAACCATTAACAGGTACTAAGAGTTGGAATGGTAAATCACGTTTCCTAGCTGACAATTCTTGTTACAGATCTTTGGAATTTGTTCCCGACTGCCTTTTATCAGATTGTTGGCGCAAAATTTGAGGGCCAGATTGAGCAGAAGTCTGAACTATAGTTGCATAGGATGTTTTAGTATATTTAGTTGTATGTTTAGGGAGCCCCTTAACAGTTCGAATGGCTGATCAATAAGTTAAGCTATCTAGCATCATAAGGTCCAAAGCTTCCTGCTGCAGCTTACGTTCAGGACAATCAACTGATGTTAAAGAATGCATAGTTGACTTGCAATGGAAACATTTAGGTTCTGAAGTACACTTATCTTTGTGCATCTCACCTCATGTATGACACAAAGGATCCTTTACACATCTTCAGCTATCGTGGTTAAAAGTTAAGCAAGGACAGCATTGAATGACCTTGCCCTTCTTTGGTTGTACCTCATGTCGTTGTCTAAAAACGCTGATATGTGAAGGAAGGGTTTGAGACTCTAATGTATACTCAATCAGAGGGTGTCTACAAATTGAACTTTACCCTCTCCAGACACAATACGTTTCTTTAGTCTACGAAGTGCTACAATGGGAAACATGCACTCTGAATTCGTTAAAATAAGGTCTAAACTGATGTTAGTAGAAATACCGTAGATTATAGCCCAGTAAATATGGGGTTGCGAGCTGAAATAATTTATAAAAAGCTAATTTTTTCAGGATTTGCTCTTTGTGGACTCCCAAATGAAATCCCAAAAGTCCCCTAAAATCCCATGTTCGCTTCACCCCAAAAATGGCGGACAAAGATGGCGGCCGGAAAATACAGTAAATATGGGGCTGTGAGCTAAAATAATTTATAAAAGCTAATTTTTTCAGGATTTACTCTTTGTGGCCTCCCAAATGAAATCCCAAAAGTCCTCTAAAATCCCATGTTCGCTTCACCTCCAAAATGGCGGATGAAGATGGCAGCCGGGCTCGCAACACTTACTCTCCTTTTTCTTTAATAACTTATACTATTTAAAGCTAGGTCAGTCGTGTTTCCACTATTTTAAACAGCAAATGTTGAAGAATGTTGATAGTAAAATCATTAAACTTACCTGTAGTAACCTTGAGAATGATTTCTATTTCTCCTATTTCTTTCTAATATTAAAAGAAGGCGTCATCATCTTCAGAATCATCTGCAACTGGCATGTTGGAACAACCATATCCTTCACAGTAGTAACAAAATTTGGAACACACGAGTCCGACCTTTCTGCATTCGCATTTATCGCCACAGTCTTTCTGTGTTGTGATCTTGCCCTGGCACGATATCAGGTTGAGCAGGTTTTCAGGAACAGCCGGTAAGTTTGTTGTCACTGGAAACAATTTACCTTCCCTTGAGTGCCACCCCCATTCTGTTGGTTCTAAATTATTCCCTAACCATTGCTGTACTTGAAGGTAAACACGAAGACAGTGTTGGGAAGCAGCTGAACTTGTTGGAGGTAACTTTGCTAAATTGAATGATGAAGATAGTTTCCTAGCTACTGTTTTATTGTACAAATTATATCTGAGCTCATCTAAAGAAACATTGTTCTTTCCTCCATATAACCTCACAAGAAATCTTTCTCCTACCTCAATTATTGTTTTGGGATCTAGATCAGAGTTGTCGAACGCTGTAACTGCTTTGGAGAGTTCTTGGTCCTTCGGAAGAATTTTGAATGTTCTCTGTTTTCCTTTGTTGAATATAGCAGAAGTCGTGTCACATCCTGTGACGGCATGGAAGAACAAAAAACTGTCTTTAAGTGATTCTAGGTTTCTCTGGATATTGCAAATGTGGAAGCATTTG
>JAGDQP010021977.1:0-31041 GCA_022664845.1 Lepisma saccharinum
GGGACGTGTGGTTTGGTACACGCTGTATAAACTCTCAAACCGAGAACTTTGTGACAGAGTTTTTTTTTCTGCCGTTTTGACTTCCTACAACGTTTAACGTTGAGTGGAACCCAAGGCCTTAGTAATCGAATATCGCAATAGTATCTCGACAATGGTCTTATTCGATTACTTTACAAGTCGTTCACTTGATTGCAAAGGTAGCTTCGACCATTTTTCAGTATCTAAAATTAGCTAATAATTTTTTTAAAGTGCTATTCAAAGTGATGTATACATTTGAAACTCTTAGCCTGCGATTTGTGATATTGAAATCGTGTGCAAACATTGACAAATTGTATGTGCTTCAATTGGAAGCACGTTAAACACTCTATAAAATATTATATGAAAATGTTTTAGAAATCATATTATATATACCTGAAAGAATATCGCAAAGTCCAAGGTCTGAGAACGATATCTTTGTCTTCCCACCTGTCCAAATTATTTCTGAGAATGCGCTTCATGATATTTGTTTCAACCGTTGTTCCCTTTTCGTTCGGATGTCTGCAATCTGAAATAAAAAAAAAATCATATTAAATTATGCACCACCTGAATCATAATGCAGATGCAAATTGGCATTGATTGCAAACTTTGTGATTTACTAGTTTATAGTTGTAACAATTGTTTTAAAATCATCGTTCGTACTTTTTTAAACTATTGAAATTACATTGAAATAGACCCATTTCTTCATGTTTTAACCAAAATGTTTAAGGTCTCTCGAAAGCGATTGCCTCTGACAATAGATGGCAGCACATCTTACTTTACCCCCCATAGATTGCTTCCATTCACGTAAAATCAAAATGTCTATTACGGATTTCAACCCACAGAGGTGAAACTGCCAGAGAAGGCATTTAATAACAATATAAAGGGGTTGATCGTGCCCATGTTTTATTTTAAAATGTTTTCGATGTTTGTTTTTGCTTTCTTAACTTAAGGTATTTGCAAACTTTAATAAAACATAAAGAAAGTGACTTTTTTCTTGAAAAAGAATTGCAGGATAAGGTTCATAGAATGGTCATGAACTTCCTTTTCTGAAAGTTTTAACTCTCTAGGTTATAATTTGTAGAAGCAAGTTTGATTTTCTGTGGATGAAAACAATACATGGGAAGATATTGCTGTCATCTGTCTACTGAGGCAATCGCTTTGAAGCTCTGAGGCTCACGCAGAATATATATGCTACGTGAGCTCCAGATCCTGTCCTATACTATCGAGCACTTATGAAACGCCATACAATACATTGAAACAGAGTCTGGCAGTATAATTTAATCCACGAAACTACTAGTTCGACTTTCTTGGATGCACATTAATTATATACTTACTAACTTATACTTGCAATTACCTTATCCTAAAACAACAGTGGTCCAACCGAAAGTTTTCGTACAGAAACCATAAAGATGGTCATCATTCATCATTGTTTTTGTTATAGTTGGAGTACTTAGAATTTTCTACACCGAACAGATTGTTGACACAAATAGAAGTAAACAGGTATATGGTCAAAAACAAAAATGGCAATAAGGGGAAGCAAACTGACCAGAATAGTAAAAACCAAAACAGGTTTCAACAAAGACTTAGAGAAACGGTAACAACTTTTGAAATGAGGGGCTACCGCAGGAAAACATATACAAAGAGATAAAAAGTTATGAAACATCATAAGGAGTAAACGAGGAGGATGAAACATAAACCCGGACCTGATAGCGGAAAGGGGACCAAAAGATTGGTCTAATGAATAGTGACCAACAGGGACCCGGTGTTCCTATTACTAAAGCGAACGGAATGTACCTTAAATACGAATGTACGAACGGAGTGGACAAAAACTGTACATCATTGAGAAAGCATAAGCAGAAACTGCACAGTTTCAAAGCGCCACCACAATTTTTCCTGTTTTCTCAAAAAAATTCCGTTTTTTTCATGCTTTAAAACACTACGCTAAACACAGGGGCGGTATAGACAACTTCACTCAGCTTGCCTTTGTACTTCCCATATTCAAAGCTGTGCCAGTGTTGAAAGGTTTGACGATTTTCAAAATTTCGCTCTGATTCAACAGAATATCATTCCCTCATCACTCACAGGAAAAACATCTCCTCGGAACTCACTCCTTCCCTTGCAAAAGGGCGACTAATTACCCGACAAGAACCAGAAACTTTGATCAAACACATCCTAAAAATTCAATACAGATATATAAGATAAAATGAACTGTATGGGCGGTAACCGCACTATGGCTTACGCACTTCCCGATAAAAAATCAATAAAATACAGTATTCTGGAAACGAACATACAAGTAGGTCTATATACCAACGTTAGAAAATATTTTCATTTTTCTAATAAAAGAAAAAACGAACGAATTCTCATTCCCCTTTTCACCGAATTCTCACAGTTTTGTACTCAAGGAGTGATTTTTTGGCGAATGAGAGCGAAATTTCGAAAATCGGCCGAGGTCCCCATAGCCCTTGTTGGATGATTTGTGTTGATTTTGGAGGAGAAAGAATGCGTTCCGACAAGTTTTTTTCTGTTTCCAAAGACAACGTGAAAAAGGCGCAGTGAATCTTGAGAACTATTTTCGAAGTGATTCGCAACATGACATCAAACTTAAAGTCAAGCATGTCATTCACAATTATCATACAGCGTTCAGGACTTCAGTAGAGACGTCATAGATAGTAATGACGCATTCCGACATCCTTCTGCTGCGACGGCCGTGTCATTTCTGGAACGAACAGAACCCCAAACATTCCCTAAGTTCGTCCCCCAACACATAATATATTTTATAATTTAGGATATTTTGTATCCGCTAATTTCGTGCCTCCATAGGTTTCGGTCTTGATGGATGCGTGTTCGTCTCACAAAGTGTATATTCAAAATCACTAATGACTGTAGTGATGCAATGTTCTTTGTGTAGTAGTATATGCAAAACCTTGTTTCACAGCCACGTAGTAGATGTAATAGATGTAAAATCTTGTTTCACAGCAACATGATTATAATAGAATTAGATACAAAACTAGTTTCACAGCCACATGGTTATAGTGTTGTAGGTAGTTAGTATTTAGTAATTTACCACTTACTGTGAAGGTTTTCATATTATAACCAGTCATAAGTATCTATAAATCATTCATTGCCATGCTGCACTGCACTACAAATCACAAGAGGATGTTTAAGCTTCAAATCGAAAAAACTTAAAACTTACACTAGGCAAATAACGGAATGGTACCTTACATTAGAAGCCAGTGCCGTTTCCATTCTACAATTCTGCTTTAACATTTTAGTGAATCGGTTATAATAATCTATAGATATTTCATTGCTATACCGCACTGCACTGAGAACCGCCAGGGGATGTATAGGATACAAATTTTGAACTTACATCTAGAATCAAGCCAATACCGGAATTACACCTCACATTATGACCCAAAGTATTTTCTATTCTACTTTGCCTTTATAGTGAACAAATATCTTCATATGCCCTCACAAATATCTATAGATCTTTCATTGCTATGCTGCACTGCACTGAGTACTGCTAAAAATGTCTAAACTTCAAATCTTGAATCAACATCTTATATCAGGCGAATGGTGGAATACTATGCACATTATAACCCAGAAACGCTTCTATTCTGATTTAGATTTATAGTAATAATTTATCTTCATAATCAGCTATTGCACTGCGCTGCAAACCGCTAGAGAGTAATTATTCTTCAAATCTTAATCTTAAGTTTTGCAGCAGGCGAATAGCGGAGTGGTATGTTTAACATAAGCCCTTGTTGCAGCTTCCTTTTTATTTATCTCATCCATTCCTACTTAAATACCGAAACCTCTTGACAAACACAAGCTCAAGCATCAAAGAGGATCCATGTTCTCAAAGACAATGGTTGGATCCATGCTTGTACTTATTTTTGATGTTGCTGAGAAGGCATACTTCGATGGCAAGAAGACATTGCACAAGCAAATCTATATTCATTCACAGTTATCCATTGCAGATGGCACGTCTTAAACAGTAGGGACAGTAAACTTCAACGACAGAAGGATGCTGGTAAAAGGAGGTAAACTGTTTGTAAAAGACCGAAACATGGATATTGTGAGCGAGCTGTTGCGAAGGCTGCTGGCTGAATCTTTTGGTCTGAGAGGAAGCATAGATAATGCTGCATTATAGAAGCTGAGATAATGCAGCAAACTATATGCTGAAATAGATCCGTGTCGATGTGTTTCTGGAAACTCTTTTTATTGAAAACATATTGTATGATCTGGAGATCGACCATGTGTTCGATGCCATTTCAATATGGCAATTGTCAACACAAGGATATTTAGAGATCTGTTTAGGTCTCTTTCTGACGACGAAGAGCGGACCGCTGATAATTATCTTGAGTTTAGTAAGTAGCTTATCTTGTATCTGATGGACATCGATAATAACGTCATTCATAGTACATTTTCAAGGATCAAGGGTCATTATGTTGTGTTCCTATACAACTTTCTGTCCAATCAAGAGTTGAAAAGCGAACTCCTCAGCATACAGGGTCTCATACCGTTTGTTGTATTTTATCTGTGGAGGGTGCCAGAACGTCTACATCATCCATTCTGTACCTCTCGAGCTTGTCTGCGTAAGAGTCTGTCTTCGGTAAGCTTCTGACCTTGGTATTCGATACATCGATGTATATTCCATTGTCCGCAGAGAATATGAACACTTTCGTCTTAGACGGAACAGCCTTTCTTTCTGGCAGATTTTCGGTGATATTTCCTACCATATCATCTACCTTCATGGGTCTCTCTCTGTCTCTGCAGCTTGTCTTCTGCTAACAACTTGTTTGTTGAGTCACCAATATGCATTTCAGAAGAAAAAGACTTTGAAATAGAAGAAAGAGATTAGAGCAGATAGCCGGGCTGCATCCTTATGTGCATATTTCAGACATGGACTGGTAGTTGCAGAGGACAGCAGAGTATTCCTGTAAAGAAGGAAGGAAGCATGAGGAACGTTGTGAAGTTTGACAGCAGCGTGACTATTTTGGACTCGGGAGATGATATGTGTGGAGATGCATGTGGGCACAAAGGTGGTGAGTGTGAAGGGCTTTATTAGGAAATACAGTATAGGGAACATGAGCCTGGAGTCAACGGGGTGAAGATATAGAACAGTACCATCTTCTTGAGCTGTGGTGACGATATATAGATCAGGATCATTGACATGACACACAGAGGCAACTGTTACAATATCTGACAACATCGACTATGTCAAGAGCATTAACATTGAAGGTGATGTTCTGTTTTCTGGATCATACGCTGGATTAATCAACGAATACTATATGAAGTCGTTCGATGGGATATTTTGCCACTAAACAAGAGATTCACTATCCTGCATAGGCTTAGCAGGCTTGTATTTACGTCCAGGAACGAAATATTTGTTCTCGACATATCTGCGTTAATATCAACCAGCAGTGACAAGGCCTCTACATTTAAAAAGGTAACCAGCATTTCATCATTTCCTGCATTCATCGGGTGTATCAATATGGCATTCTCTCTGTATGAAAGGAAGGTACTCGATGACTGCGAGCTCATACAGAAGATAGCTGTGCTTTTATCCGTTGCAGACGACGAGACATATTTCCAAGCACAGAATATTCTCGCCATCTCGTTCCTCGAATGTTTCCTTTGCGAATGTGTTTCTATTAAAGCTAATTATAACGCCTTGCTCAGACAGGCATAAGAATGCTTCTATCCAGCCACTGAATAACCTTGGGTTCGATGGGAAAGATATCCAAGTCTGTAAAATACAGAGACTACGAGACAGCCATAACTGCCCATCTTCTCTGCTCATGCAAGAGCTCAAATATAGGATGCTATTCACTATATCGCTGTATCTGGACGGAAAATATTTTATTGCTCTTTTCCATCCTCACTAGATAAACACATGTGCATCGAAGTACTATGAGTTTTTGAGCTACAAAAAGTGAAAGGACTACAAGAACGAGACTAAGAGCCTGGAGTTTCTCATTGGAAAATGAAGCGACAACAATCCTGACATTGATGCAAAGACACAGGCGCTGCTTGTGGATTTAGACGACACCGAACTCTTAAATGCTTTTCTTCGAGACCTCTGCACTCTTCTTGGAAAGAGAAAAGGCCATTGGATGCTGCATTACTTCCTTCAACAAGTTCCTTTGTTCTCTCCAATGAAAAATCTGCTGCTCGAGAACAAGCTTCCTGTCAAGTCGATAAGGAAAATAAGGAATTGTACTGCAGTGTTGAGGAGGAGTATATTTTTGACACTGTCGAGCTCGCAGGAAAAACGTCTCAGTCCCGTGTAAAGAAGTACCTAAAGCACATTCATGGAATTGAATCATATCTCGTCAGCAACACAGCAAGAAAATACTTTAATATTTGCCTCAACGACAGAAGCAAGCACTACTTTGCTATTGTGAGAAAGAATGATCCTATGTTCAAGCACAGCATCGACTACTACTCGACTGCACTATAGCACTATTGTGAACGACCGAAGAATTGCTGTCGTTCTTCATGAGTGTTTTGGGAAAACGTCCTAACATGGGGAGAGCGAAAACCATAGTAGCGAGAGGTTTTAAAATTAGACGGTCATTCGTATACTATTTATTGTGAAATCTCGATGAGAAATATGTGGTGAATACTGAGAGTTCATAATGAGCGTTAATTTTAATGGTAGAGGCTAAATTCGAAATTTTAATGCAACGAAGCTCAGCTAAACATGAGAACTACTTGGATACGAAAGGGTTCTGTTGCCGAGTTAATTGAACGTAACATGATTACATTTTAACACACCACGTTTCTTAACGATGGACAGAATAAACGGTGACACTTAGAAAGTATAAATTATGTCAGACGCTAGAATTCGCAATATAAAACAGATCCTCTATTCATACCTGAAATTTAGTTGAAGTTAGATGTTCGATGAAACTCAACAGCTTTTAATTCTATCACAACCAGAAGATGAAAAATGCTTAGATAAAAACCTCCTTCTTGGATTGGAGTTGATGCTTTGGCTCGAGACTGTCGAAATGGCGATCTCTTCTATTGTACTCAAGCACTAAAGGTCCCTCTATGGATCTGGAGATACTGAAGGTTTGGGTAGAATACTGATTGGCTTTATATAGCAAATTGTACATACCGTAAATGTATGTGTGTGGTGTTTGTCTGACATGACTCTCCTCTGAACTTTAAGTAGGGCGAAAGGTGACGTTCCTATCATAAAGAACATGGTTAATTTGCTCAAAGGTGAATAATATCTCGATTGACGTCATGGATTGCAATATATTTCATCAGCCTTCGTTGTTGCTACTTTGTTCATCTTTACTGAAACATGGCGGCGGTTTTATTTCCATTTCACCGAACAAATTACAAGAAAAATATAAAAATATATTAAAGCTAAATTTTTCCTATTATTTTGAATTTTATGAATAAAGTTAATGTTTCCCTCTACTCGGGACTATCACACTACCGACATTGCGGTGTTGTGCAAGAACCACATATGTTCCTGACTCCTCAAACACCTGGAAGGTTACTGGGAATTTCTACATACTCCATGCAGATTACCAAAGAGTCCGCTTGACTTGCATAAATCCAAGCTGTGGCATAAATCACATAAATCGTCATAAATCATAAGCAACAGGGATCCAACGCATATGCAGAAGAAGAATGTGTTCCACACCACGATGAAATTTATGACGACGAATGTCATAAGAAGAAAGAACGCTATGAAAATGAGCCCGAAAAAATCGTCATAGAGCTGTTCAGACATTAGCTCCCAAAAAGTATATTCCCCATAGCTGTTGCTGAATGGATCTCTAGAAATTAGATAAATGTGGAGATGTGGTAGATGATCAGTGCAAACTGCCATCTGGTGGCTACGTCAAACAATCAACAGAGTGAATTTAAGGAGAAATATGACCAGCTCATGAATAATCCAGCCTCCACTGCTCCAATGTCCAGGTTAATTTCTGCGAAACATACACTCTGCAATTCTTTTGCTTCATCATTGAAGACGATACCAAGTCTTTCAGATTGGTTGAATCTACAGATGTTGTTCTGTGTAATCCACGAGTATTCTATTTGTTCAGTTGCTGGTTCATAGAACTAAAACGCCTGATAGAAACTTAACGCATTTCAATCCTAACAAATTGATATCGATCCGCCGGTTGAACAGAGTTTATAATTTGATTCCTAATTTGTTCGAAATATCAATGTAAACTTTAATATCTGGGTTGAAAATTATGAGAATATCTAATCATTTCTGTTATGTTCAGTAAAAATTGTAAATACTAAGAAACCTTCAGTCATGTATGAGTTTAAACACTTATTTATACCGCTAAGTCTGAGCTATATATTGATAGATAATTAGGTTTTGGCATAGACAGTAGTATGCGCTCTCTGTTCGACAGCAGATTCTTCTAATAGATATGATGAACGATATGATCGCTTTATTTAAAATGCTACGTTGTTCATAGTACCATGATATGTTAGATATCACAGTAAGTAAAGATCACTCATTGAATTGAAGCATGCAAAGTAAATAGTGAATGTTATGACAACATGTTTGACAAATGTGTTTAAATTTCTTGGAGTAACAAATCCCTGAGGATTAAGATGAGATTAACGTATCTTTATATGCTTTATCATATGAACTTTCCATATACGTATGTTTGGTTTTCTCTGAATTTAAGTAGCACTTTTATGGGGCTCACGTTTTATAATAATCTATATGACGAGAATATCGAACATTGGAAAATATAGAAACAAAATAGATCATTTCTTTATAATCGAGTGACGTTGATGTTATTCCGTTCAACGATTAAATGTTAGAAGTAACATACGTACTTAACGAACGTACCCTACGAGACGACATGGAGAGATACCCTGTCCTTAAGGATGGATGGTGTATATGTCCTGGCACAGGCCACAGCTAGTAGAAGACAACAAACGAGATGAGGCCCTGTTTGCTAAGGAAGTTGCTTTTCAACACTTCATTGCACATAAAGTTGTATGGGAACAGAACAAGAGGACCCTTGATCCGTGAAAATCTACTATGGATAAGGTTGTTATCGATGCCCATTGGATACAAGAGAAGCTGCTTACTAAGCTTAAGATAATTATTAGCGGTCACCACTTCATCGTCAGCAAGAGCCCTAAACAGCTCTCTAAAGGTCCTTGTGTTGACCTCTGCCCTGCTGAAAATGGCATTGAACACACGGTCGTTTTTCCAGATAACACAATATGTTTACAATAAAAAGCGTTTCCAGGAATACATTGACACTGATTTCTTCCAGCATATAGTCTCCTGCATTATCTACGCTACCTGTCAGACCAAAAGGTTCAACCAGCAGACTTTGCAACAGCACGGTCACAGTCTCTATGTTTATGTATTTTTCAAACAGTGCTATTTTTTATCTCTCTCTCCCAGCATGCTTCTGTGGTTGAAGTTTGCGGTTCCTACTTATTAAGACGAGCCATCTGCAATGATAAGATTTGAATCAACAGAGATTTACTTGTGCGATGTCTTGTTACCATGAAAGTGTGCCTTTCTCAGCAACGTAAACAATACGTACAAACATGAATCCACACCATAGTCTTTGGGAACCTTCGTCAAAAACTCTTTCCCCTTGAAATAAATTTCGACTGGCTCCGCATAAGCCGCTTGATGTTTGAGCTTGTGTTTGTCGAAACGTTTAGGTATTTAAGTTGGAATAGATGAGAAAAGAAAAGTTGCAGCCAGTGCTTATGTTAAACATACTATTCCGGTATTCGCGTGATGCAAAACTTAATATTAAGGTTTGAAGGCTAATTATTATCTACCAGTTTTCATTGCATTGCAGTAGATGCTTATGAAGATAAATAATTACTATAATGCTAAATCTGAATAGAAGCGGCTCTGGGTTATAATGTGTAATAGCATTCCGCTATTCGCCTAATGTAATATTTCAGTTCTAGATTTGACGTTTAAACATTTTTAGCGATTCTCAATGCTGTGTAAAATTGCAATGAAAGATATCTAAATGTTTATGAGTACATACGAAGATATATGTTCACTAGTTGTTAAGGTAGAATAGAAACGACTCTGGGCCGCAATGTGAGATATCATTTCGTTATTTGCATGATGCAAGATGTTAGTTCAAGATTTGAATTATATACATTCCCCAGCGGTTCTCAGTGCATTGCGACATGACAATGAATTATTTATAGATGGTTATGAGTGATTCACTATAATGCTAAAGTAGAATGGTAAAATAGAAACGGCACTGCCCTGTAATGTAAGGTACCATTTCGTTATTTGTCTGGTAAAATATTTAAGTTCGAGATTTGAAGCTTAAACATCCTCTTCTGGTTCGCAATGGAGAGCAGTATTTCAACAAATAATTTTTAGATGCTTATGAGTGTTTATAATAATAAATGCTTCACAGTAAGCAGTAAATTACCAAGCACTAATTTCTATCTACAAGACTAAACCATTTGGCTCTGAAACAATGTTTTGCATCTACTATTGCTATAACCATGTGGCTATGAAACAAGTATTTTTTTTTAATATCTACTACTACACCAGGAACAATGCATTCCTACAGTCTTTTTTGACTTTGTATATACACTTTATGAGAGGGACATATATCCATGAAGACCGAAATCTTTGGTGGAGACTAAATTAAGTGAAGTGCGAAATTAGTGATACAAATACTCGCAAATTGTTAAATGCCTTTTTTGTTGGGGCAAGAAATTTGGAAGCTTTTTGGTTCTGTTCTTACCGGAAATGAGCTTTAAAAATGTAAAGTCCTATATCACTTCCTGCCGGTGAACCGTCATATACACACTAATGTCAGCATTGCAAAAAGTATGTTATACAGGAAAAAATGTTTATGGCGAAATCGGAGAATTCGAGGCCCCGTAAAAAAAGGTTAAAGTTAGGTATATGAGCTTTCGGGGTTAAGGTGATATGGCAAATATGTGAAGGTATACACATTTTCTAATTCCTAGGTGGAAGCTTATTCGAAATATGGACACCTGAAATTCCAAATTTTAGGATAACTGACTAACTCACTAATACCCTCATCATATTCTTTAGGGATCTCTGAATAAGCTAGAAATATTATATTTGGCATGAAGGTGTAGGATGAGAAGTAGCTTAAGGAGTTTCACATTTTGAAAAAAAGTCGTCATGTTGGATCCAAAATGGCCACCAAACTTGAAATTTTAAAGACAACTCAGCCTAAACTGTTGAACCTAGAAAAGCGAAATTTAGTATGATGGTACATCAAAATTAATAGGGTACTAAAATATTACAAAATGTCTTCAAACACGCCATCCTGGATCCAAAATAGCACTTCATAAATTCATTTTCCACAACGATTGAAATAGAGATACAATATTTGCCATGAAGTTCAATCATCAAGAGTAGTTTAAGAAAATATTACAAAATTTTTAAAAATATCCCATTTTTATTCAAAATGGATGCCCCAAACCATCTTCCTCACCGTTCGAGCTAGATAAATTAAATGTGGTATGAAGGTGTACCATCACAAGTAAGTCACGACAATATTAGAAAACGTTAAGAAAGTCGTTATCTTTAATTCCAAATGGCCGCCTGAACCCACATTCCAAACCCCTGAAACTAGAGAAAAGGAATTGTGTATGAAGATGTGCTATCGTCAATAGGTTACAATAAGTGGGACGACCCCCTTCCCCCCCGTCCAGGGCACAGTCCCCGAGGAGGTGCGGGAGATAATCTGAACCATGAGACAGAGCCATCGCCTCATTAGTATCTCGGGAGGCGTCATTACTATATATGACAGCATTACTGAAGTCATGAATGCTGTCTGACCATAGCGACCGCCATGCTTGACTTTATGTTTGACGTCATGTTGCGAATTTCTACAAAAATATTTCTGAAGATTCAGTGCTACTTGTTCACGTTGTCTTTGGATATAGCTACAAGTGAAGCTGCTTTTCTACTTCGTATAGATACTGTCTGAAAGTGGTAAATTTGATTCTTACTGTAATATTTTCGTTATGCTACCCGGACGTGGTACTTCTGTTAGAGAGTTGATTTCTACAGCCCTTTAATCTTGACAAAAGGTGGGTTTATTGAAATCTTAGGTTCATCTATAAAGGTGGGTTTTTGTAAGTTCAAATGCTTTCCATGTGTGATCGTCATAAGATTATCGCATTGCCACGAAGTTACTTTGTTGTAACTCATCTTCCAGAAGTAATGTAAAGTTAAGAGTGAAACAAGGGCTATATATAAGAATATAACGTAGAGAAGTACACTTAATTACTATACAAAAGAGTGCACATTTGTTTTGCCATATTTTGTTAAGATAAACGTTAAGAAATGATGATCTAACTGGATATTAAGAACTTATATATAGCGTAAAAGGGTGCTTAAATAGCAAGGGTTACATGGAGTATATCTCCTTTAGTGATCTCAAAACAACCTCCCCATTTCTTGTTTTGATACCTAAAGCTCGTAGGAAGGTAAGAAATCTTAGTAGTTCTTTCCATTACCTTTTTCTGTTACATGGGGTGAAATGCTCCTTCAACTTTGTTACTTACGTTATTTCTCATGGTTCTAGAACACTGTTTCTCTGAAATAACCGTTAAGAGACTACTATTTTTATTCCATTTATAACATAAAAACATGAATTAATGTAACGTAGCCTATAGTGACAAATCAAAGATAGATAGAAATAATGTATTATATTTCAAGCCTGTAAATTATTTATAATTAGCTTGTGCTCCAGTGAACTAGCATTTTCTATTATTTCAAATATGTAGAATTTAGATTGTGAGGCAAAATCGTGGGGCATGAACACAAGGACTAGGAAGTACGTATGTGTATGTCCTTGTACTGACATCACCCCATGATTTTGTATCTTATTCGGCCCTGTGTGTATCGCAAATAATACGAATGTCTAACATTGTAAGTACATTTACTATCATATAACAGAAGTAGATAATACTAATATTTATCAAATTTCCTTACCTTCCTATGAATGTTCGGCATCAACCTAAAATTAGAGCTTATTTTTTTTAATTTAAGGAGATGCACTGCATAGAACATTTGTATGACCTATGGTTCCTTGTACTCTATATACAGTTAGACAAAAAAGTATTTATACACCTAACAAAATTATTAAATATCTGCATAATCCCTAGTACATGGAACTTTTTAATGAAAATTAAGAAAGTGATTTACTCTCATACTTGTTAGACAATATTCTTCAAAAGATCAAACGCTAAATATTGTACGAAATTATGCTGTCTGGTAAAAATTTAAAACTTACAGAAAATGAACGAGCAAAAAGTATTGATACACTATTATATTTCGTCAACATTTGGTGGAACGGGAGGGATGGGGCTGTTCGTTCTGTTTAGTTTTCAGTCTGGATTATCTTGCGTTTGTGCGTCACGATGTGCTGTACCGTAGCTAAAATAGTGGTGTGGAAACCCGTAAAATGGGAAGAAATGGCAAAGAGACAATAGAAGCAGAATAAAAGGTAATTATTAGTTTACCTATTCAGTGTAAATCATTAACTCAGACATCTAAACTAGTTGGAAGTCCAAAACCAACAATTCAACATATAATATGTAGTGTTGATGAAAGAAAATCATTTAAAAATGGGCACAGATCTGGGCGTCCCAGGAAACTAAACAAATACACTGAAAGAACATTTTAAAAGTAAAGGTTAATCCTAAAATCAGTGCACAAAATTAGCAGTTGCGCTTAGGGAAAAGGGAAATATATGTAATAGCACTACGCGAAATTATCTGTGGGGTGACGAGAGTAGGAGGTTGTCACCTGACCTCACTTTGTAGAAAATGGCACGATTTTTACATACCTGTCTGATAGCAAGTAGTCAATTTCCCGAGGCCGTGCGATACGTGGTGTCACATTTTTAGTTGTATGTTTTAAAATGCTACGAGCAATATAATGTGTTGTTGAAGTCTATACTGTAGGTAACCCATCCAAGGCTACGACTCAAATTTAACCTAGCAGAGATTGCATGAAAGACTACGAACCCGTATATAACATAGCAGAGATTTCAAAACGGCTACGGTATTTCCGCCCACATAATAGACCACAAACTGCACGATAGCAGAGAATACAATAGTACACAAGTGCACGATAGGCTACGAAACCCCTATGTAACATAGCAGCGATTACTTGTCTTCTGTGCTATGTACGAAGCCCTTCCTTTAACCTAGCATAGATTACAATACGACTACGGTATTTCCACCCACACAATAGACAACACTGTTCACGATAGCAGAGATTACACAGATACACAGGAACGTATGCGATCTAAACTGGCAATGATTCCAACAGAGCACATGGGACATAAATACAACCCAAACAACCCACCATAGCAGAAATTACGTGTCGTCTAGGCTAGTTAGAACCAGTATCCTGCACAGTACAGAGGCTATAAATAACCCACCATAGCAGAGATTACATGCCCTCTAAGCTAGAGCCAATGTTCAGTTTCCAGCACAGCACAGAGACTAGGAATAACCCACCATAACATAAATTCCATAAAAGGGTACGAAGGTCTATTTGAACCCCCCCAAAACACACTATTTAGCATAGCACAAATTACAGAGGCTTAGTTTCCAACGCAGGACATAGGATACGGCCACGAACATAGGAGCGAAATATATATGCTAGTAAACCTAACGTAAATAACATGAAATAGGAGACTACGAAGATCCCCGACACAGCAAGTCATAGGCTAGCTAACCTAACACAATATGCGGCTACGAGGACTTTCTTTGGTGTTCTAATGGCAAATCTTAAGTCTCATTATATACAGTACAACCAATGATACTACCTGGGTCAAAGTCAACAAGATGGTACTAAGGACAAAGATCAAATATTTAACCCTGTATAGTTCCTAAATGACGAAACATATTGAAATTTTGTTCTCACATTTGGTATGAGGGCATAGATTAGTATATGCGAAAAAATGGTGACCTCGTGGTCAATTATTGAACTGTATATATCTCGTAAACGGGGAAACATATTGAGTTCTGCTTTTATTTTGTGTGAGGGCATCAAATAGTATATGCTAATCTCGAGGTCCAAGGCCAAATAACCGTGCATAGATCATAAACGGCGAGATTTAAGGAGATTCTGTTCTCACAGTGATATGTATTTTGGTGTGCTAACGTCAATTTCAAGTCAGTTTGCTAACTTCGCATCCCGTGGCCGTAGAATTATGAAACTTATAATTCAATTTATTTTAGTCACTGGAATGTTAAGTATGAAAAGTACATGTTTCTACCTGTTGCCGTTTACGACATATGATGGTTCGAGATTTTCGAATTTTGCTCTTTTGGTGCCAGAACTATAAAAACCTGAAATTATGTTATTTATTCACGGTAATACCGAATTTGAAAACAACTTCTTTCTACCTATTATTACTTCCAAGATATGGCGGTTCGAATGTTGTCGAATTTTTAGACGTAGAATTGAGAAACTCGCAGATTATATGTTATTCGGGTCGGTGATACTGAATGTGAAATTTAGTTCTCTCTATCACGTACCGTTTTCAAGATATAGAGGTTTGAATTTTGTTGAATTTTAAGTTATCGGCAGAAATGAAAAACTCGCAAACTATATGTTATATATGTTGGTAATGCCGGAATTGAAAATAAATTCTTCCTACCATTTATTGCTTCCAAAATATAGCGGTTCGACTATCAATTTTAAAACGCAGAATTGAGAAATTCGCATTTAAATGTAATTCAGGTCGGTAATGCTCAATGCGAAATTTGCTTCTATCTAAGTATTGTGGCCTCTAAGATTGTCGGTTTGAATTTGTCTACGTATTGTCGGTTTGAATTTGTCGAATTTTGACATTTCAGACGCAGATTTTGGGAAACTCGGAGATTATGATATCTGGGTCAGTGATGACGAACGTTAAATGTTCTTTTCTCTACCACCTACCTTTTCCAAAATATGGTGGTTCAAATTTTGCTTTTTCGGTACCAGAACTATGAAACTCAGACATTATATGTTATTCGGGATCGGTGATGTTTCAATGATATAGCAGTTTGAATTGAGAAACTCGCAGATTGGGTCGGTTATGTTAGCTTCTTCCCAACACATGGCTTCCACTGTAACTGAACTTGTCTCGCACCAAATGCACAAAACCTTGACTTAGCTGCCACCAGGTTGCAGGAAAGCGAGGTAATTGTAATAATGCTATATTAACTAGCAGAGCTCATGTAAGCAAATACACACAAGCAATATTTCCTTTGTTCTTTGACGACAACTACACGTTCGGTATAGAATTCCATACATACGCCTCTCAATGTTATTTTATAGATCCCACAAAAAATTGAAATTCCCCAAGCGCATGTCGTAATTTGCCCGTAAATTTCAGACCGACATAGTGTTGGAGTAGGTATTAAATGTGTAATTTCACTGTACCTCATCAAATTGAACTTCAATGACCCGCCCTTATGATCCAGTGGTTATGGATGCACTATATTTTTCTTTTCACAAATTGCGGTTTCCATAATTATTCGTTTGCTGGTAGTTTGCGTAGAATGTACATTGTAGCTAAACTCGTCTGGCGCCAGGACCATTAGTTGTGGATAATAAGGGCTGTAGTGAATAAAACACATTGAATGGCTCATAACTATTCATATATTCACCGTGGCTGCAGAACGAAGTGGCAAACGAAATTATTCGGACCCTGTAGTGTTTGTACAAAATATGGAATTTATTAGAAACATAATTTGTTACAGGCAACAACAAAAAAACAAATGTTACCTTCGGATGGCGTGTGAGACTTTTTCCAGCTGCATTTCGTTGAATGGATAAATACGACATACAAATTATGTTTTAAGTATAAATCACCTTAATATTAAATGTGTATTGCTTTCAATGGCAAAATAAAACTAACGAAACGTCTTTGAGACGCCTTTGAACTCATGTGCTCTTTTGGCATCAAAGTGCCACTTGAAAGGCTCATATTTAGCAATAAAAGAGGCATTTTAGTATGTAATTCAGGAACAAAATAGTCTTTCAAAAGTAATGCATCGTAGTAAAGAATCAATCCTGGAATTTATATGGTAAAAAAGTGACAAATGTGAATACGCCACCTGGTAAGCAAAAAAAGCCGGATAGGGACATTGTTTAGGTAAAAAAAAAGCGAAAATAGTCTAATTAAGAGCTTTTTTTTTGAAGTGTGATAGAAATTCCAAAATAGTCGAATAATGCCATTTTGGAGAGAGCTTGCTTAGATTTTTTTCTGGAATGTACTTCCACAAGTGCATATTAAGGTTGATTAACTAAGAAAAAAGTATTTCACGCTTTGCAATTGCATAAAGTCTATATTTAATTATCAAAATTGAACCTGATAAAATAACTTTGAAAATCTCATTTTGTTTGTTAATTATTGATGTAATTTTAAAATAAATTTATAAAAAAAAAGCACCAAATGTATATATTTTGTATGTGCAAGTTTTATTTACCCAAATATATGTGTATTCAATCATATCAATGTCACTGACAAATACTAGTTAAGAATATTAAATGTAAGCGTTGCTGTTTTCACCACTGACAAAAAGGGATATTCCTTCCGGGATAGTTATTTGGCTGTCTCATGTATTACATTCGTAAATTATCTAGTATTATACAGGTTTTTAATTATTTATTTCCATTGCATTGTCGAAGCATTGAGCGCTTTTAAATAATTCTCTAAAATGTTCATAGAAACTAGAATATATGATTCGAGAATGTTTTTCTTTGGAAGATATTTAATTTACATGTTTATTCTACGTCACCTTATTGAACAGAATCAAATTTATAAGAATACCAAAATATGGTATTAACCAATTAATTATACTTACATTTCATATAATGCTTATGTTTCACTAATTTCAGCATTACCACATAAAGCCTATATTACAATTACCTCGCTTTCCTTCAGGCTGGCGACTACTACGAAATAATGGACGCATTCAAGGTTTTGTGCATTTGGTGCGAGACAAGTTCAGTTACAGTGGAAACCATATGTTGGAAAAAAGCACACATCACAGACCCAATCTGCGAGTTTCTCAATTTGAACTGCCATATCATGGAAGCATCACTGATCCCAAATAACATATAATTTGCTAGTTTTCTAGTGATGGGTGCGAAAAAAGCAAAATTTCATCCGCCATATTTTGGAAAGGGTAGATAGTAGAGAGAAGAAAGTTTCACATTTGTCATCACCGACGCAAATAACATATAATCTGCGAGTTTCTCAATTCTGCGTCTAAAATATGAAAATTGGACAAAATTCGAAATGCCATATCTTGGAAGTAATACTAGGTAGAAAGAAGCTGTTTTCAAATTCGGTATTACAATGAATAAATAACATAATTTCAGGTTTTCATAGTTCTGGCGCCAAAAGAGCAAAATTTGAAAAAAAAGAATCGAACCACCATATCTCGTAAAGAGCAACAGGTAGAAACATGCACTTTTAACATTTAACATTCCCAAGACTAAAACATATTACATTATGAGGTTCATGATTCTACGACCACGGTTTGCGAAGTTAGCAAACACGTTAGCACACCAAAATACATATCACTGTGAGAACATAATCTCATTATGTCTCGCCGTTTACGATATATACACGGTTAAATATTTGACCTTTTGCCTCGAGGTTAGCATATCCTATTGAAAGCCCTCATACAAAATATAAAAACAGAATCTCAATATGGTTCGCCGTTTACGAGATATACACGGTTAAATATTTGGCATTTTAACTTATTACCGTCTTGTTAACTTGACTCCATGTAGTATCAAAAGACTCATACCCGGTAGTTACCTCCTACTATTGAGCATTGTTTGTAGGGAATAGAAACTGACTTCAGATTTTCCATTAGCACACAAAAAAAATCCTCGTAGCCGCATATTGTGTTAGTCTAGCTAGTCTAAAGCCTACTGTGTAGGGGAGCTTCGTAGTTTCGTATTCCATCTTAATATTCCTATTATCTTGACTTTCTGATGGTTAAGGATTTTGTGATTTTGTCGTGCACAAACATAATTTAAGAAAAAGGAAAATTATACAAGATAAATAAGAGCGAAGAAGAATTCACACAAAGTAGAAGTAGACTTGTACTAGGAAATATATCAGTCAGACTGCTGTTTGGGTGCAATTATTGTTTACCGTTAACACCGTAATTTAGAGTTTCTAGTACAACATATAAATAGGGAGAATATAGAGCTGGTAAAACAGTATTTGGACAAGTTCAACATAGAGGAAAAACACACTGTATCACATGTCTAAACACGGATCATTTCAAAATATCTTGTCATTTTATGCTAATTTTGATATCATAGATAGAATACTATAGAACAAACTACCACTTGATACACCTGTAAGGTAACATGTAACGAAAGAGTGACATCTACGTAAATTCATCGCCAAAAAGTATTTGGACAACCCAATCCTACTCTTGAAAGAAATGTTATAGGTATCCTTTTGTGTACAAGAGCTGTCTACGTAGTGTACTGAAGCAATTCACATCAGGTTAGGCAAGTCAAGCTTGTTAGAAAGTCATATTTTACAGTTGGATACATCATATAAAAATAAAACAGAGCAATTGTTGCGGAATTGAATCCGTTTTGGTCAACCAAGAAAACTAACTGCTCACAATGAAACATACATTCTTCATTCTGTGAACGAAACTCAAAGAATTACTGCTAAAGATTTGGCTACTTCACTCTCCTATGATATGTAAGTTAATGTTACCCCACAAAATATCCAAAATTTAGTGAAACAAAAATGGGATTTAGAAGATGTGTATCCATGGTATGAATACTGGAAACTCCATTAGTAATTACACAACCCCACACCAAAACAGACCCTACAACATGCTTTTTTTAATGAAGCAATGTTCTGCTTTCTGAAAACTATATCCTATTTCGCCACACGTCCTCATATCCAACACTACAATGGAAATTTATCTTCGTCTCATCCTAGAAAGAATGATTTTCCGAAATTCCAGGCCCTCATATTTATATTATTTTGGACAATTATAACTTATTCTTCTTGCTTTCTTCTGATATGCATGTTTTGTTTCAGGCTACACATCTTTTGAATCACATTTTTTGTTCACATCTACACACTGTAACATTAACTTGTATATACTAGGCAAGTGAAGTAGCCAAATCTTTAGCGCTAGTTCTTTAAGTTTTGTTCACAGAATGAAGAATGTAGGTTACATTCCGGGCACTTAGTTTCCTTAGTTGACTAGAACGATTCCCCAATAATTGTTCTGTTTTATGTTTTTTTTATGATAATCAACAGTGCAGCATGACTTCCAACAACCTTGGCTATGTCTCAGTAACTTTCAGAAATATGAAATTAAAGTGAGTAGTTTCAATGTTCTTAAACACACTATGTTCCCCATGCTGCTTCTTTGTGCCTGAGAAGGTGTTGATTGCTTCAATACGCCACACAGAGTGCTTTTGTACGCAATATGGCATCCTAAACATTTGTTTTGAGAGTAGTATGGGGTTATCCAAATACATTTTAGCGATGAATTTACGTAGTTGTCACTCTTTCGTTGCCTGTTGCCTTAGAGGTGTATCGAGTACTAGGTGTTTCTATACCATTCTATCTAAGGTATCCAAATTATCACAAACGCCAAGAGATTTCGAAATGGGCCACGTTTTGGGTGTGATAAATTTGTTTTTCCTCTTTGATGAACTTGTATAAATATTTCTTTCTCGCTGTAGGCAAGAAAGGAACTTCTTGAACCATGCCTGTCGGGATCGAAAACTTAGAATTAAATGAAGAAACAAAATAATTGTCCAATAAAGCAGTAGCGCGGCGGAAGGGTGAATCAGACAGAAAGAGAACCACATCTGGAAAATCAGAGTAACTGCTCCGCATATACTATCATTAGTTCCTGTTATTTCCTAAGTTTATTTTTTAGTGACAGCAGACAATTTGTTCTGATTAGAATATAATGTGCTTTAATGATTTTTTTTAACGTTTTGCATAGTTACATTCTGTAATAGTTGGGCTTGGGAAAGCCTTCATAATGACTATATGTATACTATTATATGTTTTTGTTTTAAAATATATAATATTTGGCAAAATCTGAGTTTAGTTTGTATTAAGATCATCACATGAGCCTTCTTAGACATTTATCTGGCAATATATATATATGGATGGAGCCCACAAAGTTACACAGAGATCGGCACCCTTGGAGACTATCACCCGTCATCTAACAGGAACTACCTTCCACAATATCTGACATGAAACTTCATTTCTTTACCATTCCGACTATATACCTCTCCAGCATTAGTAGTTCACAATAAACCACCTTACTTGGGCGTACTGACGAGGAATACTCTCGAAGAAAAATAAATATATATATCACACAGTGCCAGGGAATGCCTCTGTACATCTGGGACTCGAAAAATGCTTCGATTCTCAAAATAATCGTATTATTCCATAGGAGCCATTCCAAACAAAATAATTCGATATGCTAAAACTGGCTACAGAACCTCGTTTTATAACGAATCCCTAGATTTTTCCTTCCTGTCAGAGGTAACCGAATCGCTTCCGAAAATTTGGCACCACTGTAGTTTTATGTTTAGTATATACTTAAACCACGAAATTTCAAACGCAGAGAGAAATATTCACGTGAAAAAGAAAAACACTTTCTTTTTAAAAGTAACTGCACTGTCTGCTCTTGAAATGAAGAGTGTCCGGAGAAACCAAAAAAATGTTATTTTTTTCATCTCTTATTGTTTAAAAGGCTCAACAAATATGTATTATGGACTCCTCTGGTAATTTATGAATAATTTATGAATTTTATATAAATACCATATTATTTTTTATGAATATTGAATATAATAGCGTTTTTCTGGAAGGTTTTTGCTTCTTTTGGGTTTGTTGGCCCGACGATCGGTAACTGAGTGCGGACCGACCCTGGCAGGCGTCGGCCCTGTTTTCTCCACTGGGACCGTACTGCCAGTGTTGCCAGGCTGAGTCAAAATTATATAGTATAAACCATAAGGTGTAGAGAGGCGTAGATGCATTATCGTTGGAGTGATATTGGCTTCACTACCTCGGATATTTGAAATGATGGATATTAATAGTTGTTATTAGGGAATAAATTTCACTGTTCTATATCATCGTAATCAGACAGAGTATGAAAGCTATTTCTTGAAATTCAAAATTTATAAAAAGGAAAATATTTGGGTTCGATCAGGAATTGATCTGAAGTACTCAAACGTTCTTCCTCCAAATGAAGTAATATCTTGGAATGTCATGTTTTGGCGTATATTTATACTATCCTGTTGCTTGCCTATTACGCGTACAGTGAAACAATTTTCCTGGAGGAAAGAGCTTTACACAAAAATCCCATCCCGACTTGAGTATCAAGTAGCCGTAAGGGAAACCGAATGTAAACTGACTGGAATATTGTTACAAGGTTCGTTGATATAGTTTAAATATGTAGAAGTGCGCCACCTAAAGTTATATTACCGGTATATCATAGCAGGAGAAAAACATCGTAAAATCCTCTTAAAATAGAAAGGGGGGCGAACGAGTAAGCGAATAATGTTTCCCTGGACAGTACACCATTACGCGGCAGTTACATGAGAAGAAAAAATAATGTTTCAGATTATTAAATAAGCAGTTCATACGTCCAAAATGCATTTTGACAAATAAAAAGAAATTGAAATCCGAAATGGCTCATTATAAATAATGCAATATATAATAAATTGAATATTTTAGATAGTAAACAAAAATCAGTTTTTCGGATATGTAAGTTCATTAATGGGGATAAATATTATGCTCCTGAAGTTTGAATCAGTACTTCATTCCTTAAAGCCACATTTGGTATAGAAATCTATTGTCCTCTTAAAGTCTCAAACTGCTGGTTAATTATCGGAGGCTATACATCACAGGAAATATATAAAATACATACAACAATAAATACCATCTTAATTCATCAATGCATCAAAATCGTCGTTAATTAATTTTAAATTCTACAATCTCCAACGCACATCTTTCAACTTGAAGATCCTAGAATAGTATGTAGAAACAGACCGACAACTGATGATCGCACCCCATGTGATGAAATAGTCAGTGCTTTGCTCAGTTCTTCAAAGAAGTATAAATTTTGTCTAAATAAGATCAAGAATGACCAAAAAGCAAATGAAAGAAATGTAAGGAAATAAGAATAAAGTTTAACATCAAGAATGACCAAAAAGCAAAGGAAAGAAAAGTAAAGAAATAAGAATAAAGTTTAATAATCCATGTTTTAATCAAGGTAACCAATAGAAGAACTTAAGCGGGAATATAGTCAAATGATGAGTATGTCAAATAATTGAGATGGGTATGTGGGCAAATGAGATGTGATCTTCAATAAGAGACAACTGACGAATAAACTAAGAAAAGGCGGTTTAAAAGTATTTTATTTATATAAGAATCAATCCGGCTCAAAAGAAGGTGAAACAAAAGAAAACGAATAGCAAAGTGATGCAAAAATGAACACTGTTATGCGTAAATAAATAATGTAGAGCTCGTCGGCTTGTACGTTAATATTTTATTAAAACAGTAACCAAAAATCAAGGAATCCACTAATTCCAGAACACTAGTCAGTAACATAGTATCCATTATATGTAATAGCTATCTCCCATTGTTCAAGTGTTCCGTAATATATTTATAAGGATAATGAACTTGTTTCTGGGGTAAGAAATAATTAAGTCAAGAGTATAATGCCGCGTCGTCAAGGAATGATCTACTATGACATTGCACGGAGGAGATGACAGTTTGAAAACAAAATAGTATGCCGGTTACCGTAAGACCTCCGATTCGAACTTCTGAATTACGGTCTTCGTAATGTTTTCAGTGAGTAGTCTGACGTTCTCCATTTGGATAACCACGGAATAGCATTTCGCTCGTCGTTTAACTGAAGCGGCCTGACGTCGGCGCAGTTTCCAGTATAAATGTTTTATTTTTGGGCTCCAAGACCCGTACATTTTAATATTTGAATGTGCTACAAATGTTCCATCATCTCGACTTCATAATTTATGTGCAATCACCTACAACAAGAGAAAATGCATTACCCTCGACGATTCAACCTGAAAGGGAGTAACAGAGAGTAATATTATGCAGTATACACAAAAGAACAACAGTAACAACTAGTTCGAAGGAGATATTACGTCATTCTCTTTAGCCGCACAAAGCAAATAATTATTAAATTCTAATTGCTGTTTTACATAGTGAATGACGTGTCAAGTGAACTTAGTCGTACATATGCTATTCAGGTAATAGTTTCCCATAAATTGAATATTGATCGTACATCCAAATGAAGACCATGCTTCCATATAAAGGGGCCAATGATATGATCTCAGATGAGTAGATTATATAATTATCTAAAATATAACTATTACAGTTTTAAAGCTGAAATCGGTTAGAAAAAAAAGAATCCACGTTTTCCAATTGTTTGATGACGCAAAATGAATTATAAAATGGATGTTAGGCATTTAAGGCTCTGACGAAAACACAACGTAATAGGGAGAATAGTTTTCGACAAGGGAGACATAACGCATCGGCCAAAGGAGTAGATGCCTACCCCTACGTACTTTTAAATAAAAATTCAGAAAATTTAGGTAGGTAGGTATTAACTTTACTTTGATTGCTAACAAAATTGACTGTAATTCTGTAAAAGAGTAGTAGCAGGTTGCAGAATAGCGGTAGATTATTGATTTATGCACTGTAAACTTTGTGTTATCTATGTTAAATTAATACAGACAGATGATAATTATTTATTTTTCATTATCAATTATTTTAATTCAACTAAGGAGAGGCAAATTACACTATCAAATTATGAAAAACTATCGATAACACATTTCAATGATTTTTGAACGCAGAGAACATTTAAAAACGGTGCAGGAACTTTATATTACCTACAGGCAGCAAAATTTGCATTCCCTCGCTGCTTCCAATTTGGCTCAGAATAAACATGACGCATCCTTCGAGGTTAAAAGTATAAGGAAAGTATAAAATAGGTACATAAGGAACATTAATAACAAATTATAACTTCAAAAATATTATACAATTCTGCAATATTTTAAATTATTGTGGACGAAAATCACATGAATCAAAAAACAATTTCAAATATCGTGTTCCTCAGTACATTGTAGCTTTAATTAGTATGGATTATCATTATAGAAGCCGTAGTCCTTCATCTGTAAAGAAATAGTGCAACATTATTAATACTGTTGTCAGGTTAATACAATGCGAAAAACTCTACACAATATACCAATTAACTACCTCAGCATAGACATGAATTACTGAGAACATTCATAGAAAATTATGAAGGTACTTATGGTTTGGAAACTAATTCTAGCATTGCCAAAATTACATCTGAGAAACTATTTCAAAGATAGTATTTATAATTATTGTCCATCTACAAATCAGATGACAAAATGCCTTTTACATATTGAGTAGACATCTTCGTTTGATTATTTCCTCATTGGGAGCACAGACAAAATATATTTTCTAAGTTAAGGCAAACATCACAGCAGAGACTTTTAAGATGTTATCATTAATTCTATTATTCAATGCCTGGTATTTGATATGCAAGAAATGAGCCTTAAATAGCAAACAAAAGTGTGCATCAGGAATATTTGTCACGGTTTCTAACTATTCCGATCTATACGGGATGATAAAAAGTTAAAAACAAGTCACGATGGAACATTAAATCCACAATAGAATCGTACTCTAAGTTTCCCAAAGCGGGCTGGGATGATGGCAATGAGAATAACTGGTTAGTTTATTCTATTGTACGTTACAAAGAAGTACGTCAAGGATATTGCAAAACTAAGAAAAAGGAAACTTATTACGTTCATCGTTAGAACATTACAATATCATGTATTATTCTAAACAGAAATAAAAAAAAATACCTTTAATAATGCGATAGGGAACTTCATATGAATGCGAAATGATCAAAGAGCATATATTTTATAGTACCGCTTTTGCAATATATAACACATGGCATTCAAATAGGCATACTTGTCCAGCAAAGGTAAGCAACAAGGGATCAACTCGGAAGAAGGCCGAGAAGGTATGAAGGTTTGCAGAAACGTAGTACTTGTTGAAGTGAACAAAATATCAAACCTCCTCATGAATCCCGGCTGTGCTTCGGTCACAATCGAAAACAAAACTAGTGCGAGAATATGCTTTTGCATTTGTTTCATAAACGATGTATAGAACTTTTTCAGGAGTAGAAAATGAAAGCGTTTTTTTTTTATTCTTTCTCAGTAGGTATTAAATTTCTTTACTCAGAATAAACTTTACAATGACATCGCCGTTATAAACGACGCAAATTTAACTCTTAGTAGAATAGAGAAACGAACTGAAAAGATATATTTCACAAACTTGGTAAATCGAAAATGGCTCGAGGCCAAATGCTATATATAGGTGTAAAGAAATTGGCCACATGTCGGCCATTTTGAAAGTCGCTCTCTTAGATTTATATTGAGAATTTTAAAAACAAAAGAAAGCATGCGACATATCGTTTCAAAATATTTCCTTCCCAAAAATTCGAATATGAAAACGCTTTTGCCTAAGTTTATTTGTTTAGGAGATAGGTATATGCGATCTTGGATTTGAAGAAAGGTAAAGGCTTCTCATTCTGTCTTTTGAGGTTATTCATCATGGAGCTAATCCTCCATAAACAGACGATGATCAATGTGACAACAATGATCCAATGTTTCCATTGCATAAGTTGTTCAGATATAAACTCATGCCCTGCGTTTACGGTGAGAACAGTAAGTACAACCATCATTATTGGTCTGATTCTAGCTAATCATCGTCAGATGAGAGTGTAGGATGTAGCGGGAGCAAGGACATGAAGTTGTGTCGGATATAGTACACCCGAATTAAGCCGTGCGTGCTCATTCATGGCACCTTAACTGGTGAACGATACCTAGACACCGCTAAGTGGAAATCGTCATCTTAGATTTGCAACGAGATTTTTAAAAGGTGAAATGGTAATGTTACATTGCTTCAGGTTAGCTGTTTTCCAGAAATTCAAATGTAAAATATATCACCGACATTTACTTGCGAAGGTGATGAGGAACTTAAAAATAATATTTGTCTGCCTACATGATTTGATCAAGCATATAGTCATTTTGCCACAAAGTCAGTTTTTGAATCCTCGTTGACGCTGCACTACACATCTGGTTTAACGACAGCTCATCTATTCTGTATCCGTAGCTCGAGCATGTGTAGGTCGTTGACTTTCTCGTGATACACTATCTGTCTTCACAAGACTCCAGAGCTATATAACAGGGGATTGAGGTTATGTTAAAAATGGGGCTACCCAATTAGCCGGCGCTGGCTGATATAATATAGCAGATATTAAAGATCCAACTGCCGTCATGCTTCTGAAACGTAGTCTGGGGAAGCACAATTTGTCGAATAATATAGGAAAATCTCAGACAGGATAAAATAGTAAGGGACAACTTTCTCGTGAAGGATCTCGGTATAGTGAAGATGTGGCACTTCCAATCATTGCCATAAGTACTATTGTCGTATTTTTGTTGAGTATAACCCTTAACAGTCCACTGCGTACCCTGTAACTCACAATACCTGTCTCTTTAAATTTCTTGAAAATATTAAAAAAATACAGACGTGTGATCAGTGCTTCGTTTCTTCCCTGAAAATGACACGCCTTCAATTCGGTTACATTCACCCTCACCCTGCCACAAGAACGCATAGACACAATTTCGAACCGCTTATGAATGATTAGCAACTTATTGAATGTCCAGCAACGAAATAATGGGAAACAACTATCATTCTTCAAATCTCATAAGGGATAGTAAATATATTTTAAACAAATAAACGTATAAAATGAGTGTCTTCGTATTTGAATTTCTGGGAACGAGCTACCCTAGAACTATATGCCACATTATACCGTTTCCATTTACAATTTTCGATATAAATCAAACATTCCGGGTTCAAGAATGGCTGTCAGGGAACCCATTTTCTCATCACCGATATCCAAAGTTTTGGTCCTAAACTATCAAACTATTTTCGCCATAATAGTTCTTTACCGACCTTTTCCTATCCATGTAGCTAAACTACGTTTTTTAATGTCGTTTTTCTATTAAGAGTTTAAATTTGCAACATCAAAACCGGTGACAACATTGAAACTGTTCGTTCTGGTTGAAAATTGGTAATAGAGATTCAGAAGAAATATGACATTTCATTTTGAATTCCTGAACAATTTCTGTATATACAGACAAAAGGAACTAGTTTGACCCAGTCGGAAATGATGGGGAATTTTGACATGAGGTTCAGTCCATCAAGTACTACGATTCTGCCCCTTTCATCCTATCTCAAAGTTCTTCCGTGTCATATATCTGGTTTGACTGGAAATTCTCCGTACATAATACTTATAATACTCGAATCGCGTTACACCAAGGTCAGTGTGTTTAGTTCTCCATTTTTAATTTCAATATTGGGCGGCAAACTCACATATTATTCAAAATATGAGCTAATATTAATATTTCCGAAATGAACAGCTAATGGAAGGAGTAACAATAATTCGTATGTCCATTGAAACTAAAATAATAATATGTAATTTCATGATTTGCTACCTGCAAAAATCACTTCAGGCTAATGTATTTTCGAGTTATTTTGAAGCTTAAAATCACTCTCATTCGTGAAAATCGCTAGTTTGTGATTTTAATGTCCACTGATTTTGTTTCTAATCTCAAATATTAACATTATATTTCAGTGAAAGGTTACGAAGGCTTCAATTGCAGTTAAAGATGGAAAATATATTTCAGAAAAATATTTTACATGCAAATTTAGAGTTAAGCATAAATAATAATCAGGCAGGCACAATATGATTTAACAATGAAGGTCTCCAAAACATGTACAGGGTAATCCATTAAGTAATGCAATATGTGCGATGGCAGCTGCAATGAAAATATTTCACGAGCGAATAGAAACGTAGACGACACGTACTATAGCTGAGTCTTAAATGGGGCAATTGATTCTGCAGCAATGTGTAGGAGGAGACCATTATATTCAACGTTTTGGAAGTGTGACTTGTGTTTGATCACGGATGTGTTCGAGGACCACTTACGGCATGCCATGCTGTATGAATTTCACCACGGATATCTAACCAGCGCACTGGCAAGAAACATCAATGCCGTCTATGGCCATGGGCTGTGGATGTGCAGAAAAGCCAGAGGTTGTTCCAGAGGTATGTGTCAAGGGAACCCCAACTTCAGTGATAAGTCTCGAGAAGCCAAGATCTGTGAAGATGGACAATGATGCACTGCGAGTAGCGGTGGAGTATCCAATGCAAATGGTTAAGAACTGTCCAGCGAACTTCATGTCACCAAATCGACTGCTCATTGTCGTCTACAGGCCCTTGGTTACGTGTTAAAACTCGGGAAATGTGTACGCTGTGAACAACAGCTCAACAGAATCAGCAGCAAGTTTACATTTGCAGTTTCCTGTACAGCCGTCACAGACATGAGGCATTTGTGTACAGAATTTTGACAGCGGATAAAACGTGAGTCCTCAACAATACCATCACGCACAAACGGTTGCGGATTCTTAAATGGGGCGCAGGAACTGTGCCAATACCAGATCGCCTTTCCTGCAAAGTGATGTTTAGTGTTTGGTGGAATATTCGTGGGGTAATCCATTTTGAACTCTTCCCACGTAAACATATTATTAATGCAGATGTCTGCTGTCAGCAGCATGCACCCATACGGACTGTATTTTTGGCGAGACATCCTGCTGTGTTTGATGGTATGGTCAACCACAATGATAACCGCGCGCCTAATCACTGCAAGAAGGACCTGTGTTAAGATTGTGGAATGTCCCTGGAAAAACTCTTCAACTCGGTGTTTACACCAGATCCTGCACCAACTAACTACTGTGTTTCTTGCAGCCTTTAAAGCCGCATTTCCGGTAAAGTACTGCAGAATGAGGATAATATGCGACGAACGATGACACAGTTTTTGCCTCCAAAACCGCTGACTTCTTCAGCTGGAATTCAACAATTTGTTGACAGATGGCAGAATGTTCTGGACTGGCAGGGACACTATACTCCTGACTAACGATAGTGTTCCAGGTATGTTATCATTATTTTCCTCACGTTGCAAAATAGACGTAAAATGTGGACGTGTTGCCAAATCCATAGGGATAAGAAAGTCAAATTGCTGCTGTTACCCAATACGGGACTTGTGAATATAGTAAAAATTATATGTATGAATACATCAAACAAAAATAAAGAATTACTGTAGCAGATGCCTTAAGGATCGAGAACTGCATATGATGCCATAATGGTGCCTTTTGAGCTGAATGTATCAAATTTTATGTCTGAATAGGATTAACGAGATACAGCGAAAATACCGAACTTTGGTTTATTAGTTGACGTTGTGAATATCAATAACAAATTTCACAACATGTAATGTATTTCTATGTTGTAGAATAGTACTGACCCTTTCTGTTATATATTATAATATATTCACATTATTCCCTTGGATTAATTAAGTGATTGACTTTATTATAAAAGTGAATAATAACAGAGAAGTGACATCAAGAACTTTGTTACAACAACTAGGAAAAGCATTTCCCCGTATTTTCCGGTGAGTATTATTTTCAGGCTGTTATATGATCCTGTGACAAGCATACTTGAACCGATTTTGAAAACAGTAGCAAGTGACAACAATGCAAAGTGAAAGGTGCCAACCTTGTTCGCTTTAGTTAAAAATAAGAGCATAACATCTACCTACTGGTAAACATCGAAGCATTTGCAACGTGGTAAACTGGTTGACTATAAATCTGTACAAATACTAGTCCTTTGGAAGAGATCATCCTACTCTGCTCGCATTCTATTCCGACGCTACTCGGTACTCGACGCTACTCTACTTTAATCAATTTGCTATTTGCATGAGCGTCGACTCTGTGTTCCTTAAACTTGAACTTTGACAGAGATAAACCATTTATTGAATTGATTCATACA
>JAGDQP010021978.1:0-13259 GCA_022664845.1 Lepisma saccharinum
TTGATGAAGAAAAAAAGGGGAATGAAAGAAGAGGAAAATTGCATAAAGAGGATTGAGTACATAGAACTAAATAAAACCGTAAGAAAGAAAATAAGAGAGGATGTACGAAGATATAACGAAAATCTTGTTAGAAATACGATCGAGGAAAACAAGAGCCTGAAGAAAGTCAAACAGCAGCTCATGATAGGGAAAAAGCAAATAATTGCAGTTAAGAGACCAGATGGAACCGTAAAGGAAGAAATTATAAACATATTTGAAAATTTCTACAGAGAATTGTACTACTCCGAAGAAGAGCTAGGAAATGAAGAGTCAGAAGAAAATGATGTAGATATCCCAGATGTAATGAAAGAAGTGGATAAAGTACTTCGAGGGATTAAGAACGGAAAGACGCCAGGAGAAGATGGACTCACAGCAGAGAGGTTAAATGGCGAGGTGAAGAGATAAAAGAGGAACTTGCGAAATTATTCTCAATGTGCCTGAGGAAGAGAGAAATACCCAGGAGTTGGAATAATGCTGTTATAATTTTGTTGTACAAGAAAGGGGACAGAGAACGCGTGGAAAACTACAGACCAATTAGTTTACTGTCTGTTCTATACAAAATGTTCACTGAAGTTATTTTGAATCGTATTGAATGGGACTTGAATTTTAACCAGAGAAGGGATTTCGTCGTGGATTTAGCACAATGGACCACATACAAACATTGAATGAAGTTATGGAAAGGACTAATGAATATGAACTTCCACTATGTTTGGGATTCATAGATTTCGAAAAAGCTTTCGATTCGGTCTCCTTGTCAGCAGTACTTAAATCATTTGAACATCAAGGTATCGAAAATGCGTACATCAAACTACTGAGGAACATTTATTCGACTGCCAGATCTGTCATTAGACTACATCAAGAAAGTGAAAAATTTAAAGTTGGAAGGGGGTAAGGCAAGGAAATTCAATTTCTCCCAAACTATTTTCTGCGGTCCTGGAGAGAGTGTTCCAAAATTTAAATTGGGATGAAGTTGGAATTAAAATTAATGGCGAATATCTTCATCATCTACGGTTCACTGATTATGTAGTCTTGTTTGATTCAAATGCGGAAGAACTACAAACCAGAATGGAAGAAGTGAATAAGAGTTCGAAAATAGGCCTTGAGATGAATTTAAGTAAAACTAAGGTCATATACAATCAATATGCTGCAAAAAGGGAAATAAGGATTAGCGGAGAGACAATAGGCATAGTTGATGAGTATGTTTACCTATGCCAGCTCGAAACATCGAATGCCAAGTTGACTGCTGAAATAAATAGAAGAAAAATGGCGTGGAGTTCGTTTGGAAGACTACACTTTATTTTCGAAAGCAAACTACCAATGTGTCTGAAGCGTAAAGTTTATAATCAATGTGTCTTACCTGCGATGATGTACAGCTGTAAAACTTAGACATTGAATGCGCAAACGACTCAAAGAGCAATGCAGATGCATGCTAGGAATAACCAGGAGGGACATGAAGAGAAATGAATGGATTCGCGCACAAAAAAAGGTAGAGGATATAATCAATACTGCGAAGAAGCTGAAGTGGAAGTGTGCCGGTCACATAGCTAGACGAACAGATGGAAGGTGGACGACAAATGTACTACAGTGGATTCCTAGAGAAAAGAAGCGCCCGAGACGACGTCCAAATGTAAGATGGGTAGATGAAATTAAGCGTTTTTCAGGAGCTACATGGGTGAGGATAGCAGCACACCTAGATATGTGGAAAGAAAAGGGGGAGGCCTTCATCCAGCAGTGGATAGAAAACGGCTGAATATGATATATAAACCAGGGTGAGTCATTGGTTCGTACCGTTTTCATGGATAATGTGCAGCACCAACCTCCCCCTGTACCACAGAAGCCTATTCGGCGAAGTACATCCCATCACACTGTATAGTCCTTCTCCAACGTTCCACGGGTGATACAACCCCTGACGATACCAGGCTGCAGGCTTTGAAGCAAAGAACTCAGTAATGTCAGTTGTCACATCATCCACGGAATGGAATTGTCTGCCCCGCAGGAAGTGTGCCATGGGACGAAACAGATGAAAATCAGATGGCGCAAGGTCGGGACTGTAGCGGGTGTGTGGTAAAATGTCCACGCCATCCATGTCCGCAATGTGTTGGCGGACTCTTCTTGACATGTGGCATGGAGCGTTGTCAAATTGGAGGAGCAGTCGCTTTCGGTTCACCAGTGCTGGATAACGACGGCGCACAATGTCGTATACCCGTTGCAGCTGTTCAGCATACAATGTCCCATCTACGGAACGACTATGTGGAACGAGCTTCCAGTGCACCGGACCTTCGAAATTCCACCACAGCATTGTCTTCTCTTCAAACCGCCCTATTTGAACCACTGGCTGCGCCTCGGTACCTGGTCGAAGCCGTTGTTTCCCAGTGTCAGGATAACGAAGAAAGATCCACTTTTCATCATTCGTGATGATCCGCCGCCAATACCTGTCGTCAGTTGGGTTTCGAAGCAGTTGTTCACACAGGGTGACACGTTGTTGAGCTTGAGCAGGAGTCAGATCATGGGGAACCATTCTCGGTTGCCTGGAGCGAAACTCAAGTTGATGATGATGATGAACGACACTGGTTTGTGATATCTGGACCTCATCTGCCAGCTGGCGTGTACTGGTTCCTGGGTTTCCTTCAACAGCGTTCAGGAGGGTATCGATATCCGTCGTCACAGGGTGTCCACTCTTGGGCTTGTCATCGAGACTGGTGTCACCAGACCGAAAACGTTGAAACCACTTTCTAGATGTGGACGGGTGGACAGTACCTTCACCTTCTACGGCACAAATTTCCTTGACTGCTGCTGCTGCTGCATTCAACCCCTTTTTCCAGCAAAAGCACACGACACACAAGTTTCTCCTCAGCCATTGTCCTGCCACCTGTGTATTCAACGCGTAGTTTTTCCAATACACCGTTAGCCCTGTGATCAGACACGTGACACTCTTTCTGCCACCACCACCTTCACCTGTTCTACACACGTTGCACATGGTTTTCCGGCATCGAGTGGGCGGGGCCACCCAACGCTACGAGCATGTCTCTCACCCTGGTTTTTATATATAGATATATATATAATCAGTCTTTCTGAGTGCACATTAAAGAGAATAATCCAATGGTGGTCCTGGAGGCCTGCCTTGGGCAGACACAGGGTGGTCCGTTGAACCTTCCAACTAATGAAACTGGTACTCACTTGATAATAGTTTGCGGAACGCTAATCTAAACAATTCAAGTAGAATTTAGAATAATGACATGCATAAAATAAAACTTTCGAATTGAGAAGTAATAACTAACTATTGCTAATGTAAAAACAAGGCAAAGTTGAATTGCCAATCTACTTTTTTTTTATTTATTTATTATTATTATTATTTTTTAGCAATTCCTGACCAGCTCAGGTGATCAATTCCCTTAATTTCCTTAGTCTTCTGCCCCTTCCACATTTAAGTTCTTTGGCGCGGGCAGTGTTAACTCCATATTATTTTCAGAGTTTATACAAGCTGGACAAAAATTCGTTGTCAGAACTCTAGGAACGAAAAAATCGTCAAAATAAGGAAAAAAATATGTGTGTAATTTGTCGAATTCCGCTTAGTTTCGGAGCTACAAGCTGCCGAAAGCGTGGGAAAATAAAATTTAGAGTTTGATATTTCCAATACCATTAACAGTAGAATTGCGGCGACAAGGTACCCACAAAGACTTCCAACCTGCTCTATCGAAAAATGCATATTTCGAAATTGTGCGATGGCTGCGTAAGGGATTCCCCAAAGGAACTAGGGGATTTCTAGAAATTCTCTGAAGTTAAGCTAGGCCGAAATGTGCATGAATTTGACGACTTTCAAGCGGGTAACAATAATTCGTTGGCGCAAAGTCGATATCTCAGATAGATTCCATTTTTCGAGGGATTTATTTAATGCTTGACCAACAGGAGTCAGCTATTTTCTGAACTGCAATACATTCAACGAACTATTGATGTACAAGTATTTGTTATCAACGAGAGAGAATGTCATTGCAAACCTGCATGGCTACGATTGATCATGTAAACAGTGCAGTATAGGGTAATAAATGACCGCATTGGTCAAGTGGTCACAGCTAAAGTTGTGAGTTTGAGTCCGAGCTGGGAATCAACTTTTTGTAATTTGAAAGCACAAAAAAAAAAAAAAAAAAAAAAAACTTAATGGAAGCGATATGGGATAAGGTTTTTGGTTACTTAAACGACATATAAATACAAAGTCTGTAGTTTTTTTTTTTTTTTCATCCTGACAATTGAATGTTACTAATAATTATGAATGGAAAAGGAAAGAAATAAGAGATGTTTGAATTCAGTTGACATAACGAACACAATATTCTAAACAAATTTACGTCTGATCCTATTCCAAAATCCAAACGTACAAATGGAATAGGACGAACATGTTGATCTGTCTATTCATCACGAAAATAAATAAGTAAAACGAGAATGAGAAGTTAGGTTGCGTTTTAAATTGAAATCAGGTATTGAGATTTGGAATAAGAAATTTTGAGGCAAGATTTGTTTGATTAAAACAATAACAGATTTTAAATAATTTGGAGTTTTTGGAAGAAGTTACTGTGCGTGGTTGCTTGAAAACTGGTATCCTTAGTTTTATTCTTTATAACTTGGGAGAGGGTGTCAATATTGGTTCGTATAGCGGTGATTTACAGTGTAAACATGAGCAGTTTTACGTTAACCGCGTGGAAGTGCCCGGAATATGAAATTGAACAGAAACACGAAGCATTCACATGGTTGTCCTTTAAATTACTTTGGTGAGAAGGTAGTTATACCATATCAGGAACAAGTCTGGGTGAGAATTTTTGCCGTCCATCAATTTTCCAAGGGAAGGAATGGGATAGGTAAGGCAAAAGCCTTATTTTGATTGAATACATTATACAAATGAATAGTATCTAGCAGTGCCAGATCTAAGGGGGGCAAGCGCCCTGGGCGGCATGTTTAGAGTGTGGCAAACAACTAAAAATAAAAGCTCCTAGAAAGGAAGTAAAATGGCATATTAAAGTGAAATTGACCTAAACGTGTTCAAAATTTCAATTCCTGCGCGCTAAGACATTTTTTATTTATATTGTTCCATACAACCTTCACCTCTAAAATTCAAAACTGCTATTCAAGACAGATAAGTAGGTCTACTGCCTTACTGGAGTTAATAATAGGGATGCCACGACAGGCTCCACAGAAGATAACCTGTGCGAGACAATGTTATGGCCGTCGCGCTCACCGGTCGTGTTGCTTGGAAAAAAAAAAAAATGAAAGGGCGGCAAAATTTAACTTCGCTCCCATACGAGAATTTCTAGATCCGGCACTGGTATCTAATAAAACTCCTCTGGGAACGGTTTCGGTTGTGTGCATCTACGTGCAGACGAACATATTTCTAGAAAGGCACTTAAAAATTATTAATTAACTGAACCCAACATTTGCTTAACTTTATTCTTCTGGACAATGCCATAATTAGTGTTTGGCTGTCTATTCAACTTCTTCCATCTCCCGAATCTTCAAAGAATCACTTTATGTAATACTCTGTATAAAAAGAATAAAAACTTTACATCTCTGTTTTTATGTAGTTCCTTTCACAAAACTCAAATTATTTACAATCTGTTATTTTGGAACTACACGAATCTTCCTTCAGAATTTCTTGCTCCAAATTTCAGTACTTGACTTTCAACTAGGGCTGTTCCGATAATCGATAACAATTCGATAAAATTTCAAAACCTTTCGTCGATAGAGAATTTTAATTTTATCGAATTATCGAAGTGTTCGAGACTCTCGAAGTGTTTGAAAGCAGCAAGTATTGAAACATCTCAATACGATCGCATTTATCGAGTCGTTTGAATATTTTGAAAAGTTCAGGATTATCGGAGTGTATGGAAGAAACAATGCATTCGACGTCCATATATGTACTACATGCAGTTCACTTTAAATGTTGCCTCCCTTGAAATGAAGCGAAAGAAATTTTGTTTACCGCATGTCTAAGTCCAATGTTTACGTACTTAAGTAGTTTGTCAGATAAGAGGGGGGGGGGGGAATAGAAAACATGTATCACCCGAACGGGATTAGAATCCAGGACACCATTAGCCTACAAACCGTCACTTTACCGATTGCGCCAACAGGGCAGGCAGAAAAATGAGAATGCTGAATGTTGCATCTGGTTTCGAGAGTTTAAAGTTCTGGATGGAGACAGCTTCTGATATAGGTAGAGGTAAGGAAATTCGATAAGGCTGAAAAGTTATCGAGCTTCGGGTTTGAAAATTTATTATCCAGCACTCGAAACCTTTCGAGTATTTGAGATTGTCGAAATTTCGTGTAATATCTATACTTCGAGAATCACAAACAAACCTTGAGAATTTTGGGTGCGAAGTTCCCTACTATAGATCGCGCTGTCTGTGACGTCCGACGATAAGTTTCGAACGGATTGTCCGATTTTGATGGAACTTTAAAATGTTCTCCTTTGTTTTAATCAAACACCTATTGTTTTGAGTTGCCTTACGACAAGAGGAACTCCCCCGAATCCGAGTATTTGTTCCTACTTTGAGCGTAGGCATGTAAAAGCGACGATAACTTTCGAACGAAGTGTCCGATTTTAATGGGGACTGGTCTAAATGCATGTGTCAAGTATATGTTGCTTTTGGTTACCCTAAGATATCGGGGTTCCCCCAAATTCGGGTATGCAGACTCCAATCAAAATTAGTTTCTGGATACACGTCTGCTTGGAGCCTCGACTTTGAGCAAAGGATGTTACCGATCAGCATCCTTTGTCGAGCGAATTGTCAACATGTTCGAGAGTCTCAAAATATTTGAAGCTTTCGAAGTGTTTGAGACTCTATATGTTTGAGATTATTAAATTACTTAAGCATTTTAGTTTGTATTTATTGTGTCATTTTAATATTCGATGTTTTTATTAAACTATTTCAAGTTGTCAAAGAAATGAGCCGCTTTGGTTTCAGGAAATGGTCCGAATGTAAAGCAAAAATTGAAACAACGAAAAGAGATCTTTAAGAGTGAATTTACATTATCACAAAATATCGTTCTGTGCATACAACGCCGAGCGGCTTTGGGGCACACCAGCCTCATATTCAATTGCCGATAACACCACCATTTATGGCTGAGATCAAGAAAATGTGGAGCCTTAACTTCCCACCCCCTATATATCTTCATGGCATGGTGCTAAGCACACGGGAGAACTTTACATATGACAGTGTTTTTCTTTCCTTAAAAAATGATCGCAAGTTATTAAATTTGAATTCAATACAAACTGAATTAAAGCCATATGAAATGTAATTATTACTTCTTTACATTAATACTGAGAAGAAAACTTACGCGTGAATGACATTCCCTCAAACATTGACCAAAGCACCCTTTTAAATCTTTCGCAAGACGTACCTCAATACCTCTTCTCTGCCCGCCGCATTGATATAATCGGTCCTGGGTTGGAATCCTTGCCAGAGCACGTTTATTTTTTCCCCCTCCATCTCTTTTGTCTCTTTTCTATTATTTCCTCTAGAGTTCTTTTAACTGTTTCGTATTACGTTGCAAACTGACTTTCAAAGAGTTCTTTGGTTTGCCATTGTTGAAAGAAATATGATCTTATCAATGTCCTGCACACCAACGCCTATCATTGTTTCTTTCTTTTCCGAAACAAAAAGCCGTATCTTTTACT
The DNA here is from genome assembly GCA_022664845.1 of Lepisma saccharinum. NCBI lineage: Eukaryota > Metazoa > Arthropoda > Insecta > Zygentoma > Lepismatidae > Lepisma > Lepisma saccharinum. Next base: position 7,700 of record JAGDQP010021978.1, read on the forward strand.
GTCATTTTTGCATCTGACGTTTAATACGTTTGTGGTATATTTTAGCCTTTTTTCTTTTTTTTGTGGACTCATGGTTTTATATATGCTATGTGAAGTAGATAGATTTTATACCAAATTATTGTGTTTTAGAATAGTTTAAATTATACAACCCAATTAAATTTTAATTAAAATCAAAAACGGTGAATACTGGGATGGTATCTAAATTTCATTAGATTATCAAAGATCTCTTTTCACCAAATACTTGCTGCATGTGGGTGAAAAACAAGCTAGTGTCTCGCCAGTGTTAGCATTTTCTTTTTTGCCGCCACCTTGAAATGCCTACGATCACGTACTGCAGTGGTACATAACGAATAGAAATCGAGCACGTCTTTCTATGACTACCATTTCTTTTTTGCCGCCATCTTGAAATGCCTATGCCACGTACCGCAGTAATCGGACCCCCCCCCCCCCCCCTCCTATGTGGAGCTCGTAGAACCACCCCCATTTTTGCCGTTTTCGAACATTCTATTTGGCGCCCGCCGGTGGCCGCGGCCCCATGAAATTATAAACCTCTTATTTGTAGGTGACTAAGGTCTGTAATCTTTTAAAGAATCACTCGATTCGGTTCACCCGTTTAGAATATTAGCGCGATCATATTACGTCACTTTCCCGTACTTTCGCCGTGTCGGTTCTGTTGTCTGTGGCACTAACTTAAGGCCGTTTTAGACGATATAATTTCTCGTATGATAGAATGTATACAATCCATAGTACGAGATTTTTCGTACGATAAATCATACAATATTGTATAGTGTTTTACACGGTACAATTTTGGATACGAGGAGATATTGATGAAACTGCTGGAGTTTATAGTCGTGACATCTCAGGCTTTTAGGGTAATTATGCCACAGATATTTGTGAAAGTATAGCCCTTTTAAAAAATATAAAAGAATTAAAATATTGATAACAATGAATCTTGACGCAACAGAAATTCAGTTTGTTTTAATGCCACATTCTTCTACCAAGAGAATCTAATTTCTACTAGGTTTCAGTAGTAACGAAATTGTCGTAGCTTTACTTCTGTTCTTCAATAAAGATATTTCTATGAGGATACACAAAAAAAACATTGAAAATGTTGCCGTCTTCGGTGATAAGTTCGTAGCCATATGTGTTGTTTTTACAATATTCCTGAGTTAACAAGAAGTGACATTACAGAGCACTTCAAGAGTATATAAATCGCGATATATTAATTCCTATTTATACACATGGTGGCAATTAGAAGTACTGCGGTTTAACTACTTCTGCCACAGAGCACTGGAAACGCCTCAAAATGCTACGTTTTACGTTCCTATAAGCATTAAATACAAGCAAAATAAAATAATGAGGAGTAATGTAGATTTTATGTGATTTATAGGCTCATTTCACACGAGGTATATAGGTGTGAATAGGGAGGGTCAGCTGTCTTAACCCTTGAATAAAAATTAGCTCGTTCGATTAATTACCTAGCTCACGTATTGATTTGCACAACTCTAGCTTGACATCGACACCTTACTTACATTATATCTACTTCTGTAATTACTATTGAACGTATTTCATTATTTCGGATGCACAGAGTGTATATGTTTATCAAAATTATTCGGGGGGGGGGGGATATGATTGCAAAGATACCGATATCCTCTACATTATTTCCTTTCATTCATATCATGCCTGTAGCAGATTCGGTACTCTACGGACAAGAGAAACAAAGAAAATCACGTTAACTGCATTACACAATATATAGGGGAAGCAGTAGCTATTAGATCACATCAGAACTTTGTCATTATATTTTTAAACATATTTTTCACGTATTTAGTACCTTTTATGGTTATAGGAATGCAAAACGTAGCATTTTGAGGTATTACCAGTTCTCTATGGCAGAAGTAGCTGAACTGCAGTATCACAGACCTTTTTCACTTCCCTTAAAAATTTTGTTTTATATCTTTATACCTGTAATATTTTATTATGCCATTATGTATGTTAATTTGAGCATAAAGTAATATCATTAATATGTTCTTTTTGTCTCGTAATCCATAACCAAACAGCCGAATAGGAAAGCACACTATATTGCCAGTAGGGGCGCTATCATAGATTGTACGAAAAATCTGCTGAAAAATAGGACCGTTTCTATTTAGAGAACACATCCGAGATAGCATGAAAAATCGTACGATCCGCGCTTTACACGATCAAAGAATGTAACCAATGAGATTGCATACGAGGGATCGTACGAGAAATTGTATCGTCTAAAGCGGCCTTTAGAGTGTGTACAAAATCGCATCGCTCTATCTTGTGCCCTTCGGGTGCAACAGTGTTTCCGCGTTAAACTGATGGTCCTATTCTTAGAACGTCTAAACTCCCTCTGGACAGAACACCCATCATCATTCCATTATTCGCGCAGTAAATACGTGTGCTAAGCATTGCGTTATATCACTTGTCTAATGAAAATTTGCATGTGTCCGTATTCGATAATCGGCTACTTTCCCCTACACGCTAGAAATGCATTTATTTCAGTAATTATAACCGGAGTGCCGTGGCACATTAGTGTCTGGATTACTGATCAGAGCCACGAATCTAAAGAAATTGTTGGTAATCTGACAACACACCGTTGAGAATTCTTGTGGTGTATTTGGTTTTTCTACAATGGAAAAAGTGCTGAAGGCTATTGGCTAAAACTAGCAGAGATCTCTTGATTGCACTCCTTCGGTGAAGTAAATTCGATAACTGGGTTTCGAACGGATACTAATGTTTGATTAACCAGCCGCTATAAGGGTCTTTCATAATGCAACGTTAGACGCGTGACGGAGATGTGACCTGATTTGAAATAAATTATTTACATCCATAAGACTTTTGTATACTTTAACCTTTAATCTATAAATAGTAAGGTAGTAGCCGCATATTTGTATATATAGTTGTTTTCTACTTCCTGGCATTACACAACATCGCAGTTTCTAAAGTTTAAAGATTACACGCGCAACGGCGATTTGATGTCTGCTTATTATCCAAGTTCCACTTCCATCTTACATTTATTATTATAATATTACTATTTACTGTTTGATTAATTCTCAGTTACTTATTTTGATTCTTACTAATTCTACGTGTGTGTAGACCGTAAACTGTGTCTTAACAAACCCAGAACAAGGCTTTGAAATGAAGTTAAAAACAGGTTGTTTTCTCTTCTTATATAAAACGCGCTCTTGCAGACATCACATTCGCAAATCTCGTCATTTAAATAAAAGACATTAAAAATTCAACTTTAGCTTATTACATTATATATCTCTTTCATCTCGTTATAAATGTCCTTTCTTCACCCCTCACACACACAGGTAAATAGATTGATAGGAGAGAGAGAAGAGAGGGGATAAAAGAATAGCCATTCACATGATTTACTTATATATTTAGGAACACCCAGAGTTATGCTTACCCGTCCCTTTCTCTCCCTGTCTCTCGTTCGCTGTTTTACACAGAGAAAGACAACTAAAGGAAGAGAGAAACACGAGAAGATCTAAGAAAGGAACAATGCGAAGGAAAATGAAACAGCAATAGATTAACAATGAAACAATTAATTGATGTATTACGATAACACACGTACTAATATCCCTCGATTGTCCAATGATTTGAATTCCGTAGCCAGGGCATCATTCTCATGCAATTTGAAAAAAAAAAAAAAAATCAATCGTACCTTTAGCTGCGATCGAACCTAGATCTACAGATTTAAGTCCAACGCCTTAACCGTTATACTACATCGGACATAGTTCTGTCTTTCGTAGGCGTATTTGTCACCATCAGAAGAAAGGAAATTCACGCCAGTGGCGTCTAAAAGTCTTATTCGCTGGTTCCAATTCTTCACTACTTAGTATGTCTTTTTAGAACCCTTTTCAAGGACACGCTCAGTGTGAAGTAATACGTAACATGTCTTGGTTGCTTGCTTGCAAAATTCGATACTTTTGTCATTTGATAGAGAAGTTACTGTTGTCTTATTGACTAGTAGGAAAAAAATGCTTGATCGGACCTGGATTCGAAGCCATGTCCCTGTGGTAATGGTTTAGAAAGCAAAGGCTGTAAACGTGAATTGTTTTTACATCTAAAGAGATATTGCCAAATTTGTCTTAGCTAAAACAACACCAGATTGAGTAACTATTTTTCATGAAAGAGAACGTCAATTCATACACAATATATCCCAAATTATACCAGCCGATTTTCAAAGACATAATGTTACTCGCAAAAAAACGTAAAGTTCTTTCATTAATATCAGTCATAGTAAATTTTGCAGTGAGTGGTTACTCACTGTGAGAGGTCCACAAATTAAAACAAACTGTATACCAGATGCAACAGCAAAATAGCTACTTAAATGACCAAATTGAAAGTATTAAAAACGATCATTATAAATTAACCCATATAGTTACAAATATAACAGTAGCAGAAAAAATATCAAATGTACACTCAACCAATGATAAAATGAGCGGTCTCTTTCAAAAGCCTAAATTACAAAATTAAATGTTTTCCACTGTAAGATACGTGTTAGGAATAAGCCATTCATCAACAGATAATTTCCTGTACAAAACAGACTTCATTTTCTTTATTGTAATCTATTTATTTGCTATTTATTATAATTTTTATAAAACCAACTTGTTGGTCTGTAAAAAAAACTAAGTTCTGATATAACTTATGTGACAACATCGCAAAACATAAGTATCCACTGTCCTGTTTTCAAATATTGATTTACTAGTTACTGTACACCAGTTTCTATACCTATTAACTTCTCCGGTCTGAGCCTACAAGCAATAAATAAATTTTAAGAAAATCTACTAGCCTCTACTGACAAGCATTCTCTGTGGTTAAGTAAATTGAAGAAAGTTATTCTTTCACTATTATTGATCATAAAACAAATTTAATACAGCGATATCAGCACGTTCGTAAAACTTTATTTTGGTAAACTTTATTTTTATATGGGCCAGTTTAGTAACTTTAGACTTCGGCCCGTCACGATTTGCCTTTAGCTGTTTAAGTGTTAAAATCCACACCCATGCCCCTGCCGGGACTCGAACCCGGGACCGTTGAGTCGATAGCCTACCGCCGCAGACCGCTCGACCACCCGGCCGGCATCAGCACGTTCGTAATCAGTAGCAATGAAGTGTTGCTTATTCTCACTTGGGACCATAAACTCCTTTTTAAAAACTATCAAACTGGAGGATATAGTTTTCATATGTACAGAATCTAAGGAAATAGCATTGAATGGAAAATAAGATCATAGATACAAGAAACACGGAAAATTAAACAAAAAGGCACTTTATATAATTTTTTTACTTTGTTTACATTTCAACAAGAGTTTAGCTCGAAGCTTTGTTCTACCATAATGATTCGTAGCCGTGGTTGTAATGTCGTGTTCATTCTCTTTTGCTTTGTTTTTGTCCATAAATCTGACGAAGTTGGTTCAAACCCTACCCACAGACGCAAAACTTTTAACTAAATTATACTTTTTCTACATAGCTCCGTCATCTATGTCGGTGTTACATAGACGTATCAATATTAAATTTTCCTAAAATACGCG